>JAEIFU010000575.1:0-118018 GCA_018904235.1 Lordiphosa stackelbergi
GTTATATCAGCGGGCGTTATTACATGCACCCCAACTTCAGATTTTGGGGGTCCTTGACGTAAACCAAGAATGAGGTGAAGCGCCTCCCGACAGCGCATTTGTTACGCGCAGTTACCCAGGTTATTCCAATTTTTGAAATTTTATGTATGGGCCAGAAATCTCATTTTTGGCCAAAACTCTGGCATTTCTACACCAGCCTAGCTCGAGAGCTAAAATTTTCGACGAAATGATCTTAAGAGATTGAACTCAACGCACATAATTTAAAAAAGCAACAAAAATAATTTATACGATATTGATAATCCAAATCAAAATCGAAAAAATATTTCAACTTTTCGTTTTTTAATTATAGAAAAAACTTGTAATTGGATTTGACCCAATTCTTGCATAGAAGTATATATAAGTACCAGATAACTTAAAAAATAAATATGTCTTGATATGCCCAATGGTTTACGACATATTGACTCAAGCAGTTTTTGAACTTGACTGTCTACCCTGTCGAGGATTTTCAGTCAATCTGACTACCCTCACCGATTTTTCCATCTATTTTACCTCCTCTTTAGATTCAATACTTTGAAACAAGTAAATAAAAACAAAATTTAATTAATTAAAAATCAAATTTTTTAACATAGTACAATTGACCTTCAGTGCTTCTAAGAGTAAGCCACACATTTTAACACATTCAAATTGACTCTGTATAAAAATAATAGTTTACTCAGAGCATAAAACACATTCCAAGTTTAGAAAAAAGCATACTAGGTTGACTGTATACAAAAACATGGTTGATTAAAAATGGGAATATAATTTTAAATGTGGTATTATAAAAATTCAAATTGTAAAACCGCGCAAAAGCGCAACACCACAGCTATAGTATATATTCAAAGAAAAAGCAATATTACAAGCAACTTAAGAGGGGTACTTCTGGGTACTCTTAACAGAAACGTTGCCAAATTGTAAAAAACACCAAAAATTTTAAATTTTTTTCTTTAAAAAAACGCTCGGAAGGGAAACTTTGATAATTTTTTATGGTAATCTAATGCAATTGAAAATAAAAAATAAAAAATAACCATTTTATTTTAAATTGATAAAAGTTAAATTATTGTAAATTTTTTTGGGTGCCGGCAGCTAGTTGCTTTTTTTTTTTTTAAGAGAAGTAATTTTAAAAAGATTAGAGTTTTAAATGCTTCAAAAAGTTAAATTATAGTTATATATATTAAATAGTTAAAAAATGTAGTTTTTCTTGGTCAAATTGATACTCTAAAATGAAAATCAGAAGAGGATCGGATATTTCAATGGCTCGATCCCATCCTAAGGGTAAATTTCGAATCGAACCTTAATTCATAACTCGTTCGATTGCTTAAACATTTTCGGAGCTAATTTCAATAATGAACTTTGTATTTGTAGCGGAGGACGCATCCAATTTTTCAAGCTTATTGATACGACAATCCATTGCCAATTGTTAACACGAATTCCCAAGTTTTTTTATAAGCTGTGCAAATTATTGAAAAAAAAATAAATTACCTTGAATATGATTAGTCATTTTCGAACAGAACTTATTTCCATAAAGATTGTGTCCGGTTCGGGTTTTAGATCGGTAAATCATAATTTTAAGGACTCACGTTGGAAAGCTCATTCATCACAGCTGTCGTCACTATCTGGTAAAGGTGGCTGGTTGGTTAATCTTTTGAAAAGGAGAATCATAGGCGGAAGGCGAATTTGAATCCTGGTATTTTAGTAAAGCATAAAAAATGGGTTTATTGATATGTATAAATAATAAGGGTAGTTAGTATCTCATAAAATCATTTCATATATAATAACATTTGACTTTTGTTCAAATTTAAATTTTCTCATCATGTTGCTTTTTATTGTACTTGTTTCAATAAATACAATCATTTTTTAAGCCGGGCTTGAATTTCCTATACACTTCACATCTGGCCCTCTGCCCACCTATTGAGTGATCAATCTTATCGCACACCAGTCTCAATCTACCAATTACCGCAGCAGCAGTACCCCAATCTAAATTGGATGAAAATAAATTGTGGTTACATCAGCAGTGGCTTACTTAATTACATTCAATTAGAGTAAAGTAAATCACTTTAAGGTGGGAGTGGGAGCAACTCAAAGGGCCTCTCTCCCTCTCTCTCTATCTGTGTTACACACGTTTAATTCAATCTTTATGACATCCGTTAGTTGTCGTCGGACCAATTGACTTTCTAACACAGTTTCAGTTAAAGTCTCTTCTTCTTTTCAGGTATTTTTTTGTTGCTGCGTAATCGAAATTTCAAGTATCATAAACATTCACTTTTATCTACGAAATGCAGCCGCCTCGTCACCCAATTTCCTGCTACTTGATACAATTTTGTTTAGTGTTTTGACAAGGTCAGCAATTTGTTTGTTTTGGGTTTATGCAATAAACAAATATCGGTAATAGTTGGTTATAAGGGTAATTGAATTTGTAGCCACTGCAGCAGCAGCAGCAACAGCTGCTGAATGTAATGCAATGCTGTGTCAACTTCATGTCTATGATCTCACAACCTTCGACACACATTTACTTTCCTCTAAATCACAAATATCGAAACGGAGGCGCCGCTAGCTTCATAAGTGATCTTCAAAATATAAAAAAAGATACTTCGAATTGTGTAAATACTTACGATTAATTACATTTTTTTAGCTCAATGGGTTTGATGAGAAAATTTCTATGAGTTTATTTTTTTCTATTGGCCTTTGTCTGCGATAATGGAGCGTTAAATGGGCCAGGCCAACCACATCAAAGCAAAGCCAAAATAAAAAAAATAATGCGAATTTCTTATGAGGTTTTTACAAGCCCAGCGGCGCGTCTGTTTTTTCAATAATATCAAGGGGTGAAGAAGACATGCCAGGAAGGCGAAAAGAGCCGTAAATATGTAAATTGGCAGCTGAATTTGGCCAAGTGTTTGATTTATGATCTATGAAAGACATTCAATATCATAAATTATGCCGATTTGTGGGCCTAATAGGCCTGATCTGGTGTTCATTGAGGGACAATGGGGCGTATGTGCAATCAAATGAGTACAGGCAAAAGAGAGCAATTGGTTGCAATTGTCTTGCTAATTCTTTAAAGAAGTCTGCCACAATCGAACCATTTTGTAAAGTTTGAGACTGTTCTGAAAGCGTGAGAGTGGACATGTTCGATTAAGAGTCCGCCAGCTCTCATTAGGCACAGTAGCCAGGATGAATTTTTTTTTTTTTTAAAGGATGCACGGAACTCAATCCGCTTACAAATTTTTATGAGGTTACAGGAACAGGAATAAAAACAGGTTGCCAGTTGGCTGGAGAAGTAGCATTACTGGTAAAATGAGAGCCAGTTAGGGTGAACCAAGGAGACGGCCTGTTGGTCGCCTTCCGTGGATCCAAAGGTCGGAGGGGTGTCGTCTGTTCAGTCGTCTTCGAATCCTCTTTGTTGCCAGGTCATTGGCGAGGCGGTTAGTGTGGGCCACTAAGCGGTCATTGTATCTGCTGGTGTGGTGGTTGATCTGGGAGCAGACTGGAAGAATGCCAAGGTCTTTGTAGATGGTGGAGTTGCGCACATACCGGGTTGCACCGAGCATTCTGCGCAAGATTTTGTTCTGCATAGTCTCGACCTTTTTAATGGAGGTGTCACAGGCAGTACCCCAGAGGCAGATACCCCAGGTCCAGGTCGGTATGATTATTGACTTGAGTATTAAAATCTTTGCGCGTAATGAAAGCCCAGATCTCGGTCTAAGGAGCCAGTCCAATTTGTAAGCCTTCGCATAAGTGACAGCCACAGCTTGTTTAATGTGGTCAGACCAAGTAAGTCTCCTGTCCAGTGTTATGCCCAGGTACCTGACTGAGGGCGAGTGTGGTATGACTGAGTCGTTCAGCTTAACTCTCGGTGTGTTGCCTCTCTTTTTTGTGAAGGTGCAGTGCTGGCTTTTATCCGGGTTGACAGCAATATTCCAGCGGGAAGCCCAAGCACTGAAGCCGTCCAAGAAGGATAGGATGCATTCGGAGACAATTTTTTCCTTTGTACAGCGTGTGTACTGCGGATAATCCAGGAGATGCAGTGTCAAATTCGTTTTGTTCGATGGCAAAAGTACGGAAGAATTTCTTGATCCAAGTAGGAATTTTGGATTCCTTTTCTCCAGGTCCAAGAGCTGCTAATAGTCTATTCACACCGACCGCAGCTTCGAAAAATCTGTCAAAGTCGAAGCTGCGAGATTTAGTTTTCATAGGATACACGTGGGCTGGGTGGTTACTTAAAAGTCCCAAAATTCAATTTCAGCACTGCATTTATTGGTGTAAAAATATAACTCTTATAGGGTTATCGTTTCCGAGTGCTTTTGGCGATACTTTGCAACCTCCCTAGGTAGTAGCAGCAGTCATCTGTTTTTTAAGCTGGGTGTTTGGTGTGAACGCATGCTGCAGGTTTCCCAGTGTGAAAGGCTATTAGCTTGATTTAGGCTCGAAAAAAATCTCAAATCAAAAAAAAGGATTTAAGAAAGTGATGGAAATTAGACCGCGTGGTCTAATGTCATTTTGTGATGGCGGTCTAAATTCACTTTGCAGAATGAAATTAGACCGCCATACAAAATGCACCGCGGTCTTAATTCACATGGTCTAATTTCACAGAGCCGATTTAAGAGCATGATAGCATTGTGAGTACATATTGTGTAGCACCTGGGAACCCAAGATTTGCTTGGACACCAGAGTCCACAGCAACGGTACTGGTGCTTTGGGAGCAGAATATTGATGGACTCCGTGAACAAAAATTATGTATCAAGAGCTACTAAGGGTTGGATTGTCAGGCTGCAGCCCATCCACCTGGGACCACTTTGAAATAGTTTCCACTATTCTGAGTGTGTCGAAGTCAATAGTACAGGTAAGAATATTAAAAAACTAAATATACTAAATAATAAAAGACCCTCCCGATACGTTGAAGAGGGGAATGTTGATTCCGAGAGCGACGTCAACACCTGCAGCAATGTCACCGACGAATCGGCTTCGCAGCCTAAACATTGACGTCTGGACTGAAGTAGATCTGGAAATGAAGTTGGCTGTGGTCAATTTCCATAATCGTGTGATGGCTCTATTTGAGAGGAAATAGGAAAAGGAGAGAATAAAGGCTTTCCGCGATGATTTTAAAATAATGACAATAAATATATACACTGAGCAACAATATCTGTATTTAGCGAGCTCTATGGACGAGCATACATATTAAGGTCGCCTAAAAACAATGGAGCATCATCAGCACACCCTCAAATTGGTCTGAAGATAAATTTCTCATCAAATTAAAGCGAAATTTTTCAAACTTAATCGCCGTGTACCAGCCATTTGGGGTAAAATGTTAAATTGGCTGACAGCTCCTCCAACGGGGCCAAGCAAGCTTCTCACAAGCCATTTGGGGTGCTTGCATTTTAATAAAACCACTTTAGCATGCAGACTACTTCCACAAATTTTGTTGCACTTAAATCTTTTGATGGACAAAGTTACAGGCGGTTAATCTCGAAAAAATGAATTAAAATTTATGGCAGGATAACTAGATTGATGCACAAAATCTGTATAGGAAATATTAAAAGACTACTTGATCTAACATAGTCCTTACATTAATTGTCAAGCAAATGTACAATAACATTCAATCAGTACTAGATTCAAACAATTTGAGTACGTGATCTTAATCTAATGCTTTATTGGCCGTCGATATTGTTTGAAAGTCTATTCCCCGCATACAAAATACATCTTTGTCGTTATGACAAGGTGTTTGACAATTTGCAAAGTAAAGTATATTAAATTAAAATTTGAATTTTTTTATTGCTACACGTGATATTTACACGTTTTTGGTATTCATTGTTATTTCTTTCAGTATTTTAAAGTTTTATTGACTGAATACTTTGCCTTTTTGGTTGAACTTTGGAATTTGGATTTTCCATCGACTTAAATTTAAAAGCTTACTTAAGGTATAAATCAATTTTGTAAAGTTTAGAGTCCACTGTAGACAAAAAAGTAAAAAAAATAAGTCTGTACCGAAGTTTGTAATCTGAAATAGCTTTGACACAACGGTTAGCGACTTCGACCAAACTTCGCCAACAGTTTTAAAACATTCAATATTACCCATGACTGCGTTTGAGAGCGATAATATTGAGAACAAAACCAGTTTTTCTCAACAAATACCCATTTTTTCGAACGAACATTTGTATGGCAGCTACAAGAAGTAGTCATCCGATCCGGTCGGTTCCGACATATTAGCAGCGTGCAGTAAAAACAAGACTCTGTGCAAAGTTTGAGCTCGATAGCTCCAAAACTGAGGGACTAGTTCGCGTAGAAACAGACAGACGGACAGACGGACGGACGGACAGACGGACAGACGGACGGACAAAGCTTAATCGACTCAGCTTGTCATGCTGATCAAGAATATATATACTTTATGTGTTCGGAGATGATTCCTTCTATGCGTTGCAAACTTCTGGGCAAAATTATAATACACTTTTCAAGTGTATAATGAGGCGACGCTACCATTGAAAAACAACAAATTACCTTAATTTGTGGAAATTATTTTACATAGTTCAATGAAGAGGTCTTCCTATAAAAAACTCGTCATATGACGTGGCAGATTCACAAAGTTATTCGCTTGGGTCATTCCATCTTAGTCGAGGCGGGGACGCCTGCCTCTTCCTCCGTAGTCAGCCGCCTTCGAATAATAAGCTTTCCTTACTGGAGCTTCTTCGTCCATCCTGGTGATATGTCCTAACATGTCCGCTTGACCAGACAGGTGTCCCCATAGAGCTCATACAGTTCGTCATTATTTCGAATGCGGAAAACATCGCCAACTTTTATAGGTCCATAAATCCTCCGAAGAATCTTTCGTTCAAACACGCCAATCGCCGCTTCATCCGCTGCTGTCATTGTCCATGCTTCTGCGCCGTATTGCAGGACTGGGATGATAAGCGACTTGTTTCGTATCCGAGGCATTGTAGTCGCAGTTTTCATTGGTGGTGATATTTTACGGTGACGGTGGTGGGTACCAAACCCGACGCACTAACCCTATATATTATACCCTGTAGGAAGGGCGGGTCGCCGCTCACGTTAGCCAGCAGCGTTGCGGGTGCATTGCTCAGTTACCGGTGGTCAGCACGAGGAGGTGTGAGTCGACTTGAGACGCAGTAAACCAGATCACGCTGAGTTCGCCAAGTTGAACCGATCAGCAGCTTTACCTGACCACATACGCCCCCATTAGCCAAAATCTTTACCTAAAAGTTTGGACCCCCCCCCCCCCCCAAAAAGCAAAAAAAAAAATGGTGCTGCGGGAGGGCCCCTATAAAAAAAAAAAAAAGAAATAATAAAAATAAAAAAAGAAAGGAAAACAAGATAAAAAAAAACGGAAAGGATTCAGAAATTTGTTTGAATTCATCAGGATGGCGCCAAAGTTGGCCTTTTTTTTGTCTGTGTAATAAGGCTTTAAAAACGTCGGAAAGCAACCGAAATCTACTAATATTTTTGAATTTATGACATTTATCGCATGGCGCCTAAGGAAAGTTGGGAAATATTAAAAGATTTTTCCAAAGTGGTGAGTTCTCGACTCAAACTGTGCGAAACTTGAAAAAAAAACATTTAACAAAAAAAACTCAATTTGTGAAGCGAGTTCGTGAAACTGGAAAGTTGGTGGATAAACCCACCCGTGTACGTACTCGTCCGGTGCTCTCGACCGATAACATTGCCAAGTCAGCCGTGGTGGTCATTTGACCGAAATTGTTTTTCATAAATAAATGACATGAACCATTTGTTGAGATTTCAATGAAAAAATCACGACGGGAGAACCTAGCATTAAAAGTTGCGTGGCTGCTAACCTTGAATTTTTGGGTAAAAACGATTAAATCGATGCTACACCTTCTTGTAGCATCCGTGGAGGAAGCGTTATATCATAAGGACATTTTCGGCGCATTGGCTCAGGCTCACGCTCGGGGAGAATAAATAAATTTTCAGCGTTTCAGTTTTGGCTGGGGTTCTCGGCTGGATTATCATCAACTGCTATTTTTGTCTGTTTGTCCGTATTTCTGTCTGTCTGCCCCTGGATCTCAAATACTAAGTATAAGAGTTGGTGATCCCCCATGGCATGCAAAAGCACCGTCAGAGACTCAAAAAGTTAGAGCTTAAGACAAATCTAAAAACAGTCACGACACGGCAGCCAAAGCAACAACTTCATGACCAGCTATACTATATAGATGTCCGATTTCCATTAAACTTGGTGAAAATATGTGAAGGTATAGAAACCAATTAAATACAAAGTTTGGGGACGTTTGCATTGAAACCCAAAAAGATCTTATCACTTAGACTAGTTTTTTGACCGGGGAATAAAAAGATAAAACCAGAGGAAATCCGAGTCAAATAGCTCGAATTGATATTTCGCTTAAGGTTGTAATGGGGTTATTAAATATCGCAATCGGAATGGCTAACCTAACAGTTCAAAAATAGCTATTGGCCCAAACTTTTAATGTCACCGAAACCGCCATTCATTTCCCTCTTAATCTCCTCTGGAAACTTATTGTCTCATACATTGAAGTCTTAGTGTTGGCTTAAAAATCAATTCGGAAACTTAAAATATTGTACATGTCGTAGTTAGTCTGATTTATATGTCCGAGTTTCATAAAGTGCACAAACACCAAAAATCAAGATATTTTATCAGTAAAATAATTTGATGCCATTATCTAGATTTCCATACCATTTCTGATACCTCCACATTAAATTGCATTTCCTTATCTCATAGAAAACAACATCGTATCCTCCCCATTAAGAGCCCAACAGTCAACTGCACTTATATGGTCATTTTCAGTGGCGAATTCAATTTCATTTAATTAATAAACCAACATTCACATTCCTTTTCCCGCAGATGCAGAAGATTCAGAGATTCTTGAGCCCAAGCTCCGGCTGCCACAATCCAATTAACCTTTTGACATTTTGCGACAGGCAGTGGCTTAGACACAGAATAGTGTCTTAATGGCCACGCGTAAATCATATACATTTGGTCATACCTACTGCTACTTCGACTACTTAAGCGGATGCAGTTGGAGTAGCGGCAATTAAAACACTCAACAAGCGCCTTGACAACTTAAGGCGCCGGCAGCGACAGCGTCAGCATCAGCTGGCTGCTGCAGTTTAATAATAAACTCATCTGCTCTGGCACCAATGTGCATTTGTGGATTGCTTGTTTTATTTTATTTTTTTGACACCTGGCAAACGGAACTCCAACTGAGAGGAAGCTTTTCCAACGCCCACAGCAACAATTTGTTGTTGTCTCTTGCTACATCATTTAATTTCCACACGCTTTTAGCACAACAATGCATTTGGCGGGAGCAGGGGGCGGCGGTGGTGTTGGCTGCCCACACGCGCCGCGCCGCTCGCCTGAAGCTGGAAACGTGAGCGCATGTGGACGTGGGCGCCATAAATCACCGCATGATTAATGTAAGACGACTCTTCGCTTGGACCAGAGAGCAGAAGAGTGGTTGCCGATTTAATTGGAGCAGCAAATTGTTGCTAAGAATGTGCCGCAAGTTGAGTGCAACAAAAATTTGAATAAAAATCACATTAAGGGGCGAGGAGAACGAGATGGTCAAGCAGATGAGCAATAAGATCTTAAGACACACTCTGGACAATTAATTGTTAGTTGAAGTGTGGGAGCGTCCATTTTAGCACATTGCTTTGTGAATATAAAATTAGTTGGTTAAGCTAGGTTCATCTAGGGTTAAGTTGTGGTTAACTAAGTGAACAGTTAGCCAGCAATTATCATCTCAAATCTTGAAACTCTTTCTTACCCTTCTACCGAATCCAAATATCTGCATAATCTCACAAGTTTTCTGACTACCATTTAAGATTATTTTTATTATTATGTAAAGGTTTAAAGCTCTATTTAGACGATGATTGATGCCATTTAACTATTTTGTAAAAATATTAAACTATTTGTGAAGTCCTGTTTTTTTACATGTATGTATAGACATTGTCCCTACTTTCAGTTAAGTATTTTTGTCAGAGTTGCTTTCCTGATTTAGTTGCACTTGAACAGAAATAGATCAAATTCTTGCCAAAGTAGTTACACAAGAACTTTTCCGTTGTGAGATGTTATCATGGCATTATATATATACTAGCAGTTACCCGGCGTGTGTTGCTACGCCTCATTTTGAATTTTAAATACAAATTGAAGAAGTGCATCTTACTTGCCAATTGCCTTTATAAAATATTTATCCAGCAAAATTCGCGATTTTTTGACCTTTCCATCTTCACCATCCGTCTATTTACCCGTATTCACGATAATCTAAAATAATTATAAAATTTTACAAATTTTGTGCTTTTTTGATCCATTAGTTCAACACCTCTCATTAACTTATTTAAGAATTTTTGCAAATTTCTAATACTTTTAAACCGATTGACCGACACCTTTCAAATCTTTATGATAATCTGAACTCATATATTATTGAAAATTTCGAGATTTTCGCGTCAGTTCGGTCTACACCACATAAATAAACCCTCCATTATTCCAGTCAATAAAATCTTCATAATTATTTTTGCAAATTTTGAAAATTAATTTTTTGTTGCTTTATTGTCATCATGGCGAGCTGAGTTGATATAGCCATGTCCGTCTGTCCGTCCGTCTGTTTCTATGCTCTCTCCTCCCTCAGTTTTAAAGCTATCGTAACCAAACTTTGCACGAAGTCTTTTGGTACCAATACGCTGCACATTTGTCGGAACCGGCCGGATCGGATGACTATAGCATATAGCTGCCATAGGAACGATCGGTTGAAAAAGTAGTTTTAGTTAGAAAAACTTTTTTGTTTTCAATGTTATCGCTCCCAACCCTCGTATTTATAAGTTTTCTATGATTTCACATAATTTCATCGAGATTTATCAAAATCGGACAACTATATAGTATAGCTGCCATACAAAAGATAGGTCTGAAAAAAAGTTTTAGTATGAAAAACTTTTTTGTTTTCAATGCTATCGCTCCCAAACTCATTACTGATCAACATGATATGCTAACACACTGTCAAGTCTGATCCAAATCGGATGACTATAGCATATAGCTGCCATAGGAATGATCGGTTGAAAAAATAGTTCTATTCTATTTTTGATTCTGAAAAAAGTGCATTTAGAAAAATGTGTATATCCTCAGTATCGATTCATTCATTATGAAATGGTAATGCTTTCTTGGAAGGTAATTGAACGCCCTATCATTCGGCAACTTTGCATTAAATTTATGAATTTATTAAAAAAAAAGCTAGATTTTAAGTGCGATTTTTACCACGAAAAAAATGTGTAACATTTATTTTATTGCTGGTCACTAAAGATTTACCTATTAAAAATACAACGCCACACAACTGGTTTAAATCCGTTCAAGAATATAGAAGTTATTAGCATTTAAGTAAAAAATGGAAGGTTTCAAGTTCATGCAAATTGACTTAGTTTGATTGTTTTTTGTTTGTCGTAGGAGGCATAGTTAACATTCAAACTATTCTATTTAAGGGCTACTATAACCTACTATCTCCTCGGTCAAATTTATTTTGTTCGTGCACTTTGTCGGTCGGCCGGGACTGCATATAGTATGGTTGAAAGTTTAGTGAGAAAAACTTTTTTGTTTTCAATGCTATCGCTCCCACCCCCGGCAGTATTTATAAGTTTTCATGATTACATAATTTCACCGAGATTTATCAAAATCGGACGACTTTATAGTAGCCGCCATAAGCGATAGGTCTGAAAAAAGTCTTAGAGAGAAAACCTTTTTGTTTTTAATGCTATCGCTCCCAACCCCCGTATTTATAAGTTTTCTTAGATTTTACATAATTTCTCACGAGAGTAATCAAAATCGGACAACTAATATAGTATGCATAACGAAAAAAAGTCTTAGTGAGAAAAAGTGAATCTTGGTTTTCAAGAATCGCTCCCACCCCACTATAGGTTTCTATGATTTGCCATAATTTCACCGAGTGAAGATGCGGACAACTATATAGGGATAGCTGCCATACAAAAGATGGTTAGCCTAAAAAGTCTTAGTGAGAAAAAACTTTTTGTTTTCAACGCTATCGCTCCCAACCCCTGTATTTATAAGTTTTTTATGATTTCACATAATTTCCTGAGATTTTTATTTCAAATCGGACAACTATATAGTATAGCTGCCATACAAAAGATAGTCTGAAAAAAGTCTTAGTGAGAAAACTTTTGTTTTCAGTGCTATCGCTCCCAACTCCTCGACTTATAAGTTTTTTATGATTTTCACATAATTTCAACAGAGATTTAGTCCAAAATCGGACAACTATATAGTATAGCTGCCATCACAAAAGAATAGATCTGAAAAAGTCTTAGTAAGAAAACTTTTTGTTTTTAAGCTATCGCTCCCAAACTTGGCACAGATCCAATATTATATTGTTAACAATTCTACAGGTTTGAGTGAATCGGATGACTAAGCACATAGCCGCCATAGACATAAAAACTTTTTGAGAATATATCGATAGCAAATCAACCGCACAATCGATCGTCGAGTAAGCTTCACTCTTTTTATTTTCCCCCTTTCTATGGCAGCTATAGCTATAGTCATCCGATTTTGATCAGACTTGGGAATTTGCGTTAGCATATGATATTAACGAAGAGTTTGGGAGCGATAGTGAAAACAAAGTTTTTCATACTAAAACTTTTTTTCAGACCTATGAGTCCGATTTTGACATTATGTGCAGTTGGGAGCGATAAACATTGAAACAAAAAAGTTTTTTCTAACTAAAACATCTTTTCAACCCGATCGTTCCTATGGCAGCTATATGCAGGGTCATCGGGGATCCGGCCGGTTCCGACAAATGGGGAGCGTATTTGTACCAAAAAGACTTCGAAAGTTTGGTCGATAGCTTTGAAAACTGAGGGAGGAGATAGCAAGAAACAGACGGCGACGAAGACGGACGGACAGATATATCAACCAGCTCGTCAGGATCAAGAATATATACTTTATGTGGTACGAGAAAGAGAGATAGCGTCTCAACGGTTTTTTAAGGATGGATGACCGGGTTTGAGAGCAGTAATATTGAGAACAAAACAGTTTTTCTTACTAAAACCATTTTCCGAACGAACATTTGTATGGCGGGGGGGGGGAGGGGGGCCGGGGGGGGGTCCGACATATTAGCAGCGTGCTGTAAAAAGAGAAGCTTAATCGGATAGCTTCCCAGAGGGACTAGTTCGCGAGAAACAGACAGACGGACAGACGGACGGACGGACAGACGGACAGACGGACGGACAAAAGCTTAATCGACTCAGCTCGGTAGAATGGATCAAGAAGTATATATACCATATGGTCGGAGATGATTCTTCATGCGTTGCAAATTGTATAAAAAATGAATCAAAGTGAATGCAAAAATTATCCTAAAAATTTCAACGACAATGCATATAGCCAATCACTTATGTTGTGGATGATAAGTTTTGACTGTGTGTCCTATGTAACAGAGTGGAACACTCAAAATAGCCTTGGACGGGACCAACAAATTGTGAAACTAGAGGCGTAAGATAGCAACACCTTATACCCAGTTTTTCTTGATCACGTCAAGTTCGCGTTTAATGGTGAAGGGAGGCACCATATGTATTTCTTATACCAATTTCCACCTTTTTCCTAGAAGTAGTTACTTGAAAATGGAAAACAACTCGATTAAATTTTTTTAATTTTCAAATGGTTGACCATCGACCTACAAGAAAATGGATAAAATTGTAATTTTTTTCGAATTTTGATATTTTTAAGACAAAACTTTTTTAAACAGTTGTGAACGACATGAAAATATATTCTTTTCACTTTAATTTTTTCCCGGATAGTCTTGGCGATAAGAGTGACGAGAAAAATTCCTTTATTAAAAAAGAAATATATCATCAAAAATTGGAGAAAAGTTATCTTCGCCCGGTAGTAAAGCTCGTATAATTTATACAAATGCCGTTGAAATTTTAAGCGGAGTCGAAAATATGTAATGACCGCAAGCGCAGCACAATTTATTAGACAATTTTTGCATTCAATTTGATTTATTTTTGACTCTTGCAATCATTTTTCAACTGAAGTCAATCACAAAAAAAACTTAACCAGGAACAAAATAAATTTGGCAGGAGATAGTAGCCCTTAAATAGAAAAGTTTAAATCTTAACTATACCTCCTACGACCAACAAAAAACAATCAAACTAAGTCAATTTGCATGAACTTGAAACCTTCCATTTTTTACTTAAATGCCAATAACTTCTGTATTCTTGAACGGATTTGAACGAGTTATGTGGCGTTGTATTTTTGATATAAATAAAATCCGGATGTTAGTAACGCACAGAATAGAATACATTTCGACCACAAAAAGTATTTTTCAGCGTGACGAGTTGATATAGATATGTCCGTTCCGTCTGTCCGTCCCGTCGCCGCATTTAAAATTTATGCTATCTCTCCGTCAGTTTTAAATTATCTCAACCAAACTTTGCCAATAAGTCTTTGGTATAATACGCTGCACATAGTCGGAACCGGATCAGAGTGGTGTATGAATGATAGATAGGAACGATCGGTTACCCAAAAAAGTATTCCCTTAGTGAGAACAAAACTTTTTTTGTTTTCAATGTTTATCGCCCATTTTCGTATGTTATAATTTTTCCATGATTTCACATAATCTCGACCGAGCCCCACTCAAAAATCGTGACAATTGATACAGTATAGCTGCCATAAAAAATGATCTGAAAAAAGTCTTAGTAAGAAAATTTTTTTGTTTTCAATGCTATCGCTCCCCACGTTGTACAGATCTATATTATTTAAATGATGACTATACCATTCTTAGAGGAACCCAGATCGGTCCAAAAGGTAGTTCCTAGCACCCTTCTTGATGAAGATACCGTAACATTTTATATCAAACTGGCAGCATATATCATGCCCAAGGGTGCTGCCAGTTTGTTATATGGCTATACGATATATTCATCCGATTTCGATCAAATTCTCCAAAATTGTGCTGAGACAGATAACATTCATATCTGGAAAGTATAAACACGCTACTATTGAAAACAAAAAAGTTTTTCTCACCAGAACTACTTTTTCGACCGTTCGTTCCTATGGCAGCTGTATGCAATAGTCATCCGATTTGAATCAAACTTGACAGAATTATGTGGTAGTATATAATATTGATCTGTACTAAGTTTGGGAGCGATAGCATTGAAAACAAAAAGTTTTTGTCACAAAGACTTTTCTCAGACCTATCTTTTTTATGGCAGCTATATAGTTGTCCGATTTGAAATTTCGTGAAATCATAGAATACTTATAAATACGAGGGTTGGAAGCGATAGCATTGAAAACAAAAAAGTTTTTCTCACTAAAACTGCTTTGTCGAATGATCGTTCCTATGGCAGCTATATGCTATAGTCGTCCGATCCGGCCGGTTCCGACAAATGTGCAGCATATTTATACCAAAAGACTTCGTGCAAAGTTTGGTTAAGATAGCTTTAAAACTGACGGAGGAGATAGCATAGAAACAGACGGACAGACGGACGGACAGACGGACATGGCTATATCAACTCAGCACGTCATGCTGATCAAGAATATATATACTTTATGTGGTCGGAGATGCTTCCTTCTGTGCGTTACAAACATCCGGACAATTTCAATATACCCTCTTTAAGGGTATAAAAAGATTCGCCCAAAATTCGTTTCCTATACTAAGTGGCCTGTTGCAAATACTGTACTAAACCCTTCCAGTTAGTATCGCTCGCATCATTTAAAATATCTTTGATCTGATTTGGACTTAGTACAGGTTGATTAAAATATAATGCTTTGTGTTCTCATAGTATAGGACATCTGTCCAGGAAATGGTTAGTGTCACCTTTTATATACTCGAGGTCAATTTCCATGTATCCAATCTTCATAACTCTTAGGTATCTTAAAATTTTTCGCAAATTTTACGATTTTCTCGATCTACTACTCCTATTTATCCGTCGGTCTACCAGTCTTTATGATAATCTAAACTGAAATTATAATTAATTTTCAATTTATGCGACTTTAATTACCATTTAAACAATATTCATAATAATTTTAGGTTCTATAAAAATATTGCAAGTCTCGCGTTTTTTTTTTACTATTGGATCTACACCTTTTATTTACCAACTTCTGCATTATCATCGAATCATTAAGCGCTTTAATATGTAGTCTTATAATAATTAGGCAAGTTTAAGGTGGGTTCGACAAATTTATCCGTGACAGATTGTACGATCTTGCAGGGACGGTAGGCTTAATAGACGGAGTCTGTCCACATACGATGGCAGGCGACGGTGTTTTCCCAGTTAAGCCCACGTAAGGCGAACATTAGGAATTGCTTCTGCACCGACTCAACAAGGCCCTGGTATGTTGCATACTGTGGTAGGCATGACCAGTAGTCAAGTATAGGTCGGACAAGTGAGTCGTAAAGAAGCTAAGTAGAGTATGGATCATCAGACTCCTTAGACAAACGCTTAGCAAAAGCTAACACCCCCAATTGGCTCTGCAATGTGATCAGAAAAGTTCATATTAAGGCTAAATACGCCAAAGTCTGTTACCGCGTGTATACGCTCGAGGTTGTGCGCTTCAAGGGAATAGTAGCCCATAAATGGTGCAGAGCGATAGAAAGATATGACACTACATTAAGAGTGGTTAAGGTGCAGCAAGTTGTGGATGCACCAGGGTTGAAGGTGGTTAAAGTCATTTTGTAACAGACAATGTGAATCGGGGTCTGTTAGATGCATACAAATCTTAACCTCGTCTGCATACATCAATACGTGAGAATTTACAATGACAGAAGGAAGGTCGTTTATAAATAAGTATAGATATGCTCAAATTTTATGGAATCTTCTAACTTGACAAAAGTGATTATGTTTGATAATAACTAAACAATTTTAATGCTTAGGTTATTTTTAAAAAAGCTTTCAACGAAAATTGACATTAAATCATGAGAAAACTCAAAACTTATTATTAAATGCTTTTTAAAATTTAAGTATTTAAATAGTCTTGAATATTTTATTAAAAAATTTTTTTAAAAATTTTCAATGTTTTTTTAATTTTTAAAATTTATTTAGCTTCTGTTACGTGCAATCGATTGTTTATTCGATTTGAATGTTATTGTTTGAAAAAATAAGCACTAAAAATGTTATATAAGGTTGTCTTTGGTATTTCCCCAAGCTTGTTCTTTGCAAGCGCGTGTTTTTTTTTTTGTCGGTTCACGCTAGAGCTTTTTGGAAAGCTCTTTTCACGCGCTAACACGTGTTTGATTTATTGTTGTTTGTTTTTAGTCGTTCGTGAGTTATAGCGTCGCAAACATGGAGCAAAATAAAGAGAAAATACGGCATATTTTACAGTACTACTACGATAAAGGCAAAAATGCATCTCATGCCAATAAAATTTGTGCAGTTTATGGACCCGATACAGTTTCCATTTCCACCGCACAACGATGGTTTCAACGTTTTCGTTCTGGTGCAGAGGTGATCGAAGATGCGCCACGGTCCGCTGAATTGATCGAAAGAGACCGGCATAGTAGCAGCCGTAGCATCGGCCAAGAGCTGGGCATGAGTCATCAAACCGTTATAAACCATTTGAAGAAGCTTGGATTCAAAAAGAAGCTCGATGTATGGGTGCCACACGACTTGACGCAAAAAAACATTTTTGCCCGTATGGATGCATGCGAATCGCTTCTGAATCGCAGCAAAATCGACCCGTTTTTGAAGCGGATGGTGACTGGCGATGAAAAGTGGGTCACTTACGACAACGTGAAGCGCAAACGGTCGTGGTCGAAAAGCGGTGAAGCTGCCCAGACGGTGGCCAAGCCTGGATTGACGGCCAGGAAGGTTCTTCTGTGTGTTTGGTGGGATTGGCAGGGAATCATCCACTATGGGCTGCTCCCCTATGGCCAAACGCTCAATTCGGACCTGTACTGCCAACAACTGGACCGCTTGAATGCAGCACTCATGCAGAAGAGGCCATCTTTGATCAACAGAGGCCGAATTGTCTTCCATCAGGACAACGCCAGGCCACACACATCTTTGGTGACGCGCCAGAAGCTCCGGGAACTCGGATGGGAGGTTCTTTTGCATCCACCGTATAGTCCGGATCTCGGATCTGGTAGTCGGAAGTTGACCACAAGAGAGTCCTGTGAAAATTGGCTCTCCGAGTTTTTTGCCAATAGGGAAGCGAGCTTCTATAAGAGGGGCATTATGAAGTTGGCATCTCGTTGGGAACTCGTCATCAAACAAAACGGCGCATATTTGACTTAAATCGCATTATTATAACCATTTAGCTTACAAAAAGCGCACTATGTATTATTACTGCAGTAATTATGTTGACATGATAAACTTAGATGATTTTATCGGAGCCGCCATTCACTGCAAACATCCCTATGACCATTTGCTCGAATGCATAGAATATGACGTTCCACAGCTTCCGGATCCACGAATTCCTCCATACATTCAAGGAACCGAGCGATCTGTGCAAATATTGACTAGCGTTTCACGTCAAACTATTGAAAAATTTCCGATTGAAAATCAAAACGCAATATCTAGGATGGACAACAAACAATATCTTAAAATTCTGAAATTAAAAGTATATCAAATTTTTCACTTTTCGCCCTTAACAGTGTTTTAACAGAACTTAAAATAAAAATGATTCCAATGTTTGAATTATTTTTGATATTGTATTTGATTATACACTTTTCTTTTTATTTAATTTAGCAGTATCAATCTAGTATCCCTAACGCTCAGTAAAAAAAATTGTAGATATTTATTTTGAAATTGACTGAAATTTTAAATTAATTGATTTTGAACTGTTTAACCTTTACCTCGAGTTGTTGCAGTGTAGTTGTTTTCCAACTATCCCACTATTTTTGGCCTCCATGAAATTGAGTCCACCTGATTCCAAATCTGTTATCAGTTTTGCTACATCACCCTCAGTTTCCAAGATATAGGGGAAAATGTGAATTTATCTTTTGACATTTTTAATTAAAACTGAAAACAGATTTGGAATCAGGTGAACCATTATTTCACAATTTTTTATTTTTAAATTAAAAGATAAGAGTGATTTCTGATCTTAATGAAAAAATTATTAAAAACTTTTTAATTAGAGTTTTTTTAATCGTTACGATCCCTGTTTAAAATTGTAGAATAGTATCCTATAAGCTTTGGCTTTACTTGGCTTATACGTTATAATTTAATTCTTGAATTCTTAATTTAACCCTCGCCCTTCCCAGGTACCCACAAAGCATGGAATGTGAGGTGACTTATTTATATTTCTTTAGACGGCTCGTCATATATATACTACTAGTAGACCCGCTCGCTTCGCTGCTTACTAAATGAATTTATTGTTTCTATTATAAAATGTTCCATTCTATAAAATATAGAAAGATAATGACACAAAATGAAATGAAATAGGCGTTCAGCACAATTTTTGCCAAATTTGAGATTTTTTGACTAATTTTTAATTTTTGAAGTAGGTTCTTCTTCTTTCTTCTTTTTATAGAGAATTAAAAATATTTTATTACATACCTGGCTATCATTTAAAAACAAACCCCAGCAATTTGTACGGTTGGGACACACACATTTTTTGACAAATTTTAGTAGAGATTTACTAAATATAAGCAATACATCTTTTCGCCAGCTTCCGCCACCACCTGAGCTACAATCATTTTCGTTACTATAGCTCATGCCACCGCCATAGCCCTAAGACTTTCTTCACTTTTGCTGCCTTTCCGCTGCTCAAATATTTATGACACTGGAAAATATTTTGAGAGAGTGATCAACATTGAAATCGCAAATTGTGCTTAACATTATATTACAATATAATCAAATGAATTTGTTATTCGATTTGTGACCCAACTGAAGTCCCTTAACAAATCTAATCAACTCAACAATCGCTCTTAATGTGCAGCAAACATGCAAGTCAAAACCATTTTTTTCAACCAGATGTGCTCATTTGGACAGCCTGGGAAACGGGATCGTCTGCCGTCCACTGCTGCTTTGATTGATGACACAGCCCAACAAAATCAAATTTCAGAAAATTATCTTTGGCGTGCCGCTGTTTATATACTCTTTCTATTTTTAATTTTCAAAAAGTTTCTGCCACATATTTGACGCATGCTCACAATAACGAAATAACAATTTAGATCTAATAGCCTATTTCCACCAAAGAAATGAAGCTTCATTTCTTAAAATGAAAAGAAATTAAGAAAATGATGTCATTTCTTCAATACAAATTGTTGTTTCATTTCTTAAAAATGAAGGCATTCCCAACGAAGGAATTTGGTATTTTTTAATAATATACTTGCTATTCTCTAGCATTACTCGCTACTTTCTGGATACAGAAATCACCAATAAATTGTTAATTTTAATTTAAAAAGTAGGCGCGATTTTGTTTGAAATATTAATTAGTCAAAAAAAGTTGTGTATTATTTAGCATTCTGCTGATAGTTCAGGCCGATAACAATGCGTTTGCCCCGCAAAATTGCTGTCAAGACGGGAGTGTCATGTTTTTGCTAAATATTCCAATAAGTCCACGAGAGTTTGAAAGTGGCGCCTGTTATTTAAACCAAACTTTTCAGCTGTTTTTGACAACTTATCGTTGTGAATGTCAAAAAAATGTCAATTTGTCAATGGAAACGGCAAAATTTTTTGAAATGGAAACGATAAGAAATGAAGCCACTGGAAATAGGCTATAAGTTTCGAGTAATTTCACATAATGCTGCACTAACAATTCCCCACTGCTTTTAAATCTCTATAAATATAATGCAAAAGCAGTTAAAAATTATTAAATTTTACGCCGTAATCTGATTCAAATATCTACGACAAGTCTCTAAAGAAACTCGAGAATTAAAAAAATCTTTTTATATAACTTCGCTACATTTTAGATATATTCAATGATGTTTTTCTTATCCATTTTTTAAACTAAAAGCATGCGTATGAGTCCGAATCATATAATGATGGATTTAAACAAGCCTATCAACAAAATCATCATACTCTCTGCCAGGGTACGAAAGCACAATTCGTCAGCTTCACACATTGAATTTATCTCTAAGTAGAGATAGACTTTTGGGTTATGCATTTGCTTTGAAGTTCAGTTGACTTAAGTGACAGCTTTGACTCAAAGTCGATGCTGTAGTTGCTGTTGTTGTTTGTTGTTGCTGGTACACCTACCTACCTGAGTAACATCCATCCCTCTATTCATACTCCCATAACTGAAGTCGATTAAAATTCCACAAAATCAAAAAAAAAAAAAAAAAAACAAACCAAAAATTGTTGAATGTTAATCGCTCATTGTTTTTGTGAGGAGGCTCACAAATTAAATTGTTTTGGTTGTTGTAAATTTGACATATAACAACAAACAGCCTTTCAAGCTGCCGCCTTTGGTAAAACAAACAACAGCTGAGAGTGCATTTTGATGTTGCTGCACTTATAATTGCATTTTCTGGGTGCTGATGGCAATCAAACTAAGACAAGTTAATTAAAAACTTTAAAAAAGATTTTGCAGCTATAAGGAAGGTGCAAATGTTCTTAGATATTTAGATAAATTAGGATATAAAGCAGGGTTACGAACCCAATCAATTTGCGGGTTCGAAGCGATTTTTGACAATGGTTAATGTTTGGAAAGGTATTTGGTCGAACCTTGGTTTGATTGATTGGCCCAGAATTGATCCAAAAATAGAAATTCCATTTATGTAATTAATAGACCTCGGATTTTGCATACTTGCCGCAGCCGCTGTGCTCATCTGTAATTCTCTCTCTCTCTCTCTCTCTCTCTCTATGATGAATGCAATGCGGTGTTCGTTGTATCATTTCACGAGCACCGGACTAAGAAGTGGTGTATAAATGAATGATAGGGCGTTCAATTACTTTGCAAGAAAACATTACCTATTCATAATGAATGAACCGATACTGAAGATATACACATTTTTCTAAAGGTACTTTTTTCCCAATCAAAAAACTAGCTTCCAGCGATTGCTCGAAAACGGCCTCACTAAAAAAATTATGCAATGAATTTTTGGACTCAGCGGAAAGATTTACATAAGGAATTGCAAATGTTCGGGATCGCAAAATGTTTATTATTTTGTAAACTAGTGTAAGTCTGGATTTAAACGGTGAACCAAAATCATGAAGTTTTTGAAAAAGCTTCCGTTTGTAGGAAAGAGGTGTATAGGGGTAGGCGTCACCACTTCATCCCTTTCCTACAAGCCAGAGCTTTTTGAAAAACTTCACGAAGTTTGCTTAACCGTGTAAATCCCGACTAATTTATATAGAATTTTAATGAAAATTTTTAACAACACCCTTTGCCTACTTTGGGGCAGTAACAATTACTAAAAATGCTTTTTCTTCATTAAAATAATTTTAGAATTTTTTGGGATAGTTTATTTAAAAGTTAAGGAGTAGAACTTTCCTTAATATCAAAGAGAGTCAAAACAAAAAAGTATAGGTTCCCCACAAAACGAGTCTAAAAAGGTAAGAATAGTCTTTTCTTGCAACTTTAAGCTCAAAATTACTAAAAAACACTAAGTGATGGACCATTTCTATTTGTGACTATTGCCCTAATCATAAGTTTCAAACAACTTGTAACAAAAGGAAGTAAGTAAGTAACAATAAATTATTTTTGAAAACAGATTCAAGTTCAGCACAGAAAATACATCTAGAATCACACCATCAACCCTTCAATATACTATAAAAAGTCTCATTTTTTAGGGTTGTCGAATATTTCAATAATATCTATATCGATATTTTTGGCGATATTGAAAAAGTATCATTTTGATATACATAAATATTTTGGTGTCAAAAACATCGAAATTATCGATATTATCGATATTTTCGATATTTTTCAATAACTGCCCGGATCTTGACACTGAACAGGTCTCTTGAGGTAATTGAGGCGTCATTTGACGCGTAATAAGAACTACAATCTGATTGCGCAAAAAAATATAGATTTAATGTATATTTATTAAATTAACAAAAAGATATTTTTTTTTTTTTTTTATATAATATAATTTTTTGTACTTTATTCATGAATTTAAATTAATGGAACAAGCAGTGTTCACTTTTTAAATTCATCATCTTTCAAACTAGAGCATTCCAACTACAAAGCTTAAAAAAAACTTATTCAGTTAAATCTTCGATACTTAAAACCAGGGTTCAATTTAACTTAATGTTATTAATAGTCTGAACTTTTTTTTAAAAAAAAAATATTGTGTATTTTAATTTTTGGTAAATGACAAGGATTTTTGATAAAAATTAGAAAAATTATATTAATAAAAATAAAAAATTGTTATTATATGATTGTTTAATTGTGTTTTTTTATGTGTTTGGATAAGTATAATATGGGTGGGGGTTGGAGATATGGGTTTTGTTTAAAAAAATAAAAGTAAGATTTGTTTTAGACCCTTTTGGAGGCACCCCCTATCCGAAATTTGAGTGAGCAATCCAAAATCAGGATAAACTTTTATTTTCAATTTTTAAATAAAAATCAAAAAATAACTCTTATTTTTATTTAAAAATTGAAAATAACAGTTATTTTTCAATTTTTATTTTAAAAATTGAAAATAAAAATTGATTTTGAATATCTTTTGAACCAGGCGCTGCATTTTAGAAGTAGACATATATCTGTGATCTATGTTTCAATACCTTTCCATTGATACATCACATGTCCTTGAAGGATCAAAATTAAGGATACCAAAATTTTTTATTCATTCAGTGCTTCTTTTTATACATATCGCTCACTTACTTTAAGTCTCTCATAACTCAAACACGTAAGAAAAGTTGGTCAAGCCCAACTGTAACATACTCTAAATAACCGTATAAGATTACGCTCACTTACTTCAAGAATGGCATAACTCAAAAATTTCTATTTTTGACTTAATGATGCAGAAATATTTGCTGTATTGTGTACTAATTTGTGTAAAATTTTCAAATTGATGTATCTTACACTTTCCATGTGAGATGAGAATATGTCGTTATATCATTTGTAAATTCATATTAATGCAAGAGCATCATATCTCAGTTGTCCTGCAATTGCACATACATACTTCCGCGGTCAGTTAAGACATATTTTTCAGTTTTATTTATAAGCATTTTAAATTTATAATATTTTATTAGACTCGAAACTAAAAAAAACCATTTTTTTTGGGTTAAATCCATTAAACACGTTTTTCTCAAAATTGATTATTTTGAGTTATGCCAGTCTTGAAGTAAATGAGGGATATGACGTTTTTCCCCAATTTCGAGACGTAAAAGTAAAATGGCCAATTCATACGTTTACACGGAAACAGAAGCGGATTCCGGAACAAGGCCGATTATGGTTTTTTTTGAGCATGTCGTATTATTTAAAGAGTAACGTGTAGAGCTTAGTAGGCTGCTGCTGACTGTGAAAATGAGATGTCAAAGCGAATGCACCTATAGGGGCTAATTGAAGTCTAATTTATTTAGTTCGAAATTGACTATCAAACAAGGAAGACTTCCAATATTTCGTTCATTTCGTCTAAGCATTGTAATTTCATTTGAGTGTAGTTCGCGATGGGTCGTAATCGAGACTCAATTGTTCGAAATTTTTTTAGTTTGGACTCTGAAGAAAAGATGTCAAAGTGTAAACTTTGTGACCGTTCCTTTAAAGGGGCTTATAACACAAATTTGAAGAGGCACTTGCAGGAACTGAATCTTGCAATAACCGAAATAAGCGCATACTCCCCCAATCCAATTGAAATAAGTGAGAATATCATGAAGTATTGGGAGGACAAAAAGTTTATGTATCCTCGGTTATATCAATTGGCGAAAGTGATCCATTGCGTGCCAGCAACCCAAGTATCAGTTGAGAGGGCATTTTCTGCTTTAAAATTGGTCATGTCTGATTTGAGGTGCAACTTGTCCTCAGATGCTATAAAAAAAATACTGTTCCTAAAACTGAATAAATAATGCGATAAAGCGAGCTGAAATATTCATTGTCATTGCATTTTTGGTTTTCAGATACTTTTCACAAATGTGCTGTTAAGGAGTGCAACTCGAACGAGAAATAGGACGGGATTTTTAGATGGACTCTATGTAGCTATTTCTCAATTTACAACATTAAATATACGTGTATTATATACACGTATGGAATACATCTCTTGATCGGGCTCTTCGGGTACTTTCAAACGCAATTTAAAATAAAAGGTTATCTGTTTCTGACGTTACAAAAAATGGAGGTCGACCTTAAGGTTTATGCACATTTCCACATTTTTTAGCGAATTTTGCATAATAAACAAAAAAAAAGTCTGATGACAAAAAATTAAGTGGAATAAATGACCATTTCAACCCAGCTTTCAAAAGAATGATAAGTCGTCCCGTTATTAAAATATATTAATTTTTGGTCTGTTGCGGACGTTTCGTTGCGGACGTTACACATTTTGGCATTAATTTTTTTCAAAAAAAATGTGTAATAAAGGTATTTTTTTTCCATCAGATTAAAGGGCATAAAAAACTCAGTTTATTAAGCCAGTTTGGAAAACCAATTTATTAAAATTCATTCTGTTAAATTAAAAAAAAAAAACCCTATTTTGCGTTGCGGACGTTACACACAGTAAACCGTTTTTAGTTTAAATTTTTAATATATATTAGATATCTTACAAATATAATGAGTACCTTAAATTAAAGAAAATGAATCAAATTTTAAGTTTAGCTAAGCTCAAAATACTGAAACGACAGTTTTTACCATTTTTTGACCAATATAAAAACCCTTTTTTTTTCAAAAATTAATACAAGCAAGAGGCAAGTTCAGGTATGCCTCTGCCAAGAACAAACAAACCACCTTAGAACAATATTGCTTACATATTTTGAAGTTTGAATATGTATCCTATTATTCCATTTACAAACATTTGGATTTTGGACAACTTTAAATTTCAGCCCTTGGTTTAAAAATTTTCGGATTAGCCCATATGTTTTAGGAGGTAATCACGAAGAGTACCTTTTTTTATAACTTATAAAGTCTTCTTTAAGCGTGCAGTTTTCGTTTGGGTTTTGCTGCTTAATAGGACACCGGTTTAGTTCGGTTTATGAGCACGAATTAGCGGTTTGGTTTATTTTGGTTCGTTTATAGTTTGCATCTGCAGTGTTGTCAAAATTTCTTGCATACATAAACTCTGGGACTGAAACACTGAACAACTTTTAAATTTTGCAGAGCTTGACCAACTTTTCCTACGTGTTTGAGTTATGAGAGACTTAAAGTAAGTGAGCGATATGTATAAAAAGAAGCACTGAATGAATAAAAAATTTTTGGTATCCTTAATATTGATCCTTCAAGGACATGTGATGTATCAATGGAAAGGTATTGAAACATAGATCACAGATATATGTCTACTTCTAAAATGCAGCGCCTGGTTTAAAAGATATTCCAAATCAATTTTTATTTTCAATTTTTAAAATAAAAATTGAAAAATAACTCTTATTTTCAATTTTTACTAATAAAAATTGAAAATAACTGTTATTTCAATTTTTATAATAAAAATAACTGTTAAAAATAATTTTTATTTTAAAAATTATAACTGCTATAAATTTTATTTTTTTTTTTTTATTTTTTTTTTTTTTAAAATAATAAATTCCCGGTGTAATAAGATATGACAATGCCAAGTCCGAAAGCACTGGCAATGATCTTTCTCCGCTCCAGGGCAAACAACGGTAAATTACAATTGTACTCCAATAGTTTATTCTCCTGTCCTGGCGGTTGTTGAGATATTATGGCAGTATTGTGATCAGCGAAGAGCGATTCTCAAAAATTACGTCTTCAGATGTCGTACAATTGTGTTAAAAGGGAGAACAATATGTGTGTAGCATGACTATAGGCGACTGCCACTGTTTGACGATAGTCGTCATGCTGCAATCATGTTATTCTTTACTGTGCCTTTATGTTTGTTGAGTTGCCACATTGTGCCTTACATGTCCAGAGCACAAGAAACAGTTATTCGCAACATTGTGACTGAAGGCTAAAACAAAATATCCCCGAAAAATATCACCAAAAAATATTCGATATCCGATATATCGCCTCCGAAAAATATTCGATAATGATATTCTTCATTTTGGGCAAAAATATCGATATTTCGATACATCGATAATATTTTCGACAACCCTACTAATTTTGTTGCCTTGTGTAATCCAACAAAAACCTTCTCTTGAAATTTCCATTTTAAAGCCAAATTGATTTTCTCCACTAGTGACTGAAAACGTTGTGAGACGGTTTATGCTGAAAGACGAGTTATTTTGGTATTACCATATTTAAACTAATGACATTAGTGTCAACAGTTTCCGACATATAAATATTACCTATGTACTTACTTTGAGGGCCGATTTTACAAGTTCTTTTTAGCACTATCTGTCACATAAACTATCAAATAACATATGTAGTAAATTCTAAGTTTATCGGAGTATATGAGATGAGAAATAATCTGAGTTAACTAAGTACACTAACACTCAGTGTACTTAGTTCACTCAGATCATTTCTGCATTCTTCTCATTCAATAAATTCGCTTTGCACATTCATTCATTCATACTCAGTCGTTTTGAGTATATCTAATTTTGCATTCAATGTGACTGAATGCAATAAAAATTTATTCAGGTAAGTTTAATACTTTAAAAATGTGCCATATTTTAGAGTACTCATTGTTGCTTAAATTTTGAGTACACTTTTGCAGACCTCTAATATAGACGTATTTGTGGAATAATCTATAAAATGAAAAAATCTAGAAATATACCTAAGTCACCTCCCTTCCATGCTTAATTGTGGGTACCTGGAAAGGCCCAGGGTTAAACTAAGAAGAAGAAAAAACACATTACAGCTCGAATGAGTTTTTACTAGAAGAAGCCTTCTAGGACAGCTAAATCGAAAGCCTAGCCAAGCGAATATTTGCTAAAATGAATACAATTTTGGGACATAATATATAATAGCATAACAGCACCAATAACTACGATAGCGGAGTAAGGCCAAATATTTGTATACCCTTTCAGAGGGTGTATTAAAATTTTCCAGTTGTTTGTTTCGCATTGAAGAAAGCATCTCCGACCACATAAAGTATATATATATATATTATCAGCATGACGAGCAGTATTGATTTGCCATCAAGTTATCTGCTTGTTGTATTCAAAGAAATATCGTACGTACCTGTTCCTGGAGCTGAAACTCAAACCATTAAATGTTTGATACGATGCTGAATCAATTGTAAATGTGCAGAGAATTTGAAAACAAATGTTGTATATAAATATAATTTCTATATATTCCACTAAATAAACTCATTTACAAAAAAATTTCTCACAAAATCTGTAGAGTACTTTGCACCGTTTTTCGTTTTTTTTTTTTGTTTTGCTTAAGGGAATGTTATTTAAAAGATTAGCATTTTGAGAGAGTTAATGGGATTCAGGTCAGAATTCGCCATTGCCGTACTGTTTGATCTTAAGCAAATCGCAGGAGAATTGAAAGAATTGTTCACATTTGGCCGGCTTTTTGGCGTCGCCATGGAAGGGTCCCTTACCGCCATTGCTTAAATAAATGCCACCCTGACCCTCGATCGAGGGATCGATGGCCGCAAAGACTACAGTACGTGAGCCGCGTTCCGGTGTCTTGAAGAACAATTTCTTAAACAACGGCACTGAAGTAGTGGCCGAATGCTCAAACAGGTCCGTATCCACAATGCCCGGATGCACAGCACTGACCTGGACATGCGATTTCTGAGCATCCAGCAGAGTTTGCAGATGACGTGTATACAAAATTTGCGCCAGCTTTGACTGGCTGTACGCCGTGCCGGGATAGTAGCGTTTGCTAAAAAACGAAAACAATACTTCAGTTAAGACAAATATATAAATTTATAGTAAACTCCACTCACATGCCATTAATGTCCTTGTAATTGATGCGACCAATGAGATTCACACAGGAACTGACATTTACAATGCGTGAGTTTTTACCAGCTTTGCCACCTTTGCTCAAATGTGGCAACAACAAATGCGTCAATAGAAAGTGACCCAAATAGTTGATGGCGAAATGCGATTCATAGCCATCGGCAGTCAGTTTAAAAGGAGCAAACATGATGCCAGCATTGTTAAGTAGCAAATCAATTTTTGGATATTTCTCCTTAATGTTTTGGGCAAAGGCCTGAACCGATTTCAGATCACCCACATCCAGTTGTTCGCAGACGAGCTTGCCCTTGGTTTGACTGAGATCGACAATGGCTCCAACAGCGGCCTCGGCACTGCGAGGATCACGAACGCCTGAAAAATAAATAAATATAAATTTAGGAAACTTCTTTACTTAAGACCAAGAACAGGAACACTTTTATAATTTTGCATTCTGGGCCTAAATTAATTTCCGTGAGTTTATCTAGATTTTTACAGTATTTAAATAAGAAAATAAATAATAAAAAAATAAATAAAAAGTTTTACGTGGCCCACTCAAATTACCATTACCACCACACCCCTATAGTCCTCCAGCCCAGAGACGAAATGGTGGCAGAGTTCCACTTTGACAGGAATTGCACTATGCACAAAAGTAATTAGAGAATGGATGGATGGATAACGAAAAGGTTTAGCGACATTTCATACAAATAAATTTAATTTCGTGTTACTTTTTCATGATGCGGTATCAAATCAAAGAAGGGTCTTACACGCTTATTCTCATTTTGGAATGTGCATTGCTCGAGTGCTTAAACACAGTATCTGCCTGTTTTTTTGCAAAATTTTTTGTATAAGACTTCGCTTCAAGGTTTTGAACAATGCGGGCAAACTAACGAAACGTTTAACGAACCGTTCGCGAAAGCTAAGAAACTATTCATATGTTTTGTAGCTGTTACTATAGTCAGGGAAAACGAAACCACTAACTTTATATTGCCGAAGAGCGCAAACGAAACGATTGGAATATTGATCTCCCGACAGCTGCACTGCCTTGGAACGTTTCGGAACGAAAGGTATACTAAGAAATCGCTTGCGGAATGATCGGCTTTTAGTTCTACATCAGCTGCTGAATTGAAGAAATAAAATAAAAAAGCAAACGAGAAATAACAAAGCTGAGAGAAACAAAGAAGTAAGCAACAGAAAAAACAACAAAGATAACAAATTGAACGTCCCCCCCCCAAATTGAGAGCAAACGTTTCCGAACTATTCGCGCTCGTTGCATATCGTTCCGATTCCCTTTGTCCGCAAATCAAGATGAGCGCATTTCGCTTTACGTTTAGTTTGCTCTCACGAACGCAAACAGAACAGAACTCATTTTTTCCAGTTAGTATTTCGCTCTGTGCAAAGAAAGAAACGAAACGATTCAGAAACGTTTCGTTTCGTTAGTTTGCCCGCTCTGGTTTTGAAATTCTTTCGTTTGAGTCAAAGGGAGAATTTACGATCGTCTTTAAAGCCGAAGTATGTGCTATCGCCAGATGTGCAGACCTTAATATGGGAACGAATTGCCATAATAGAGAAATAGTTATGCTCTCAGACAAGCTAAAGCATTGGTAGTGAATGGCAACCCCAAGAAGTAAATCCAGAAAGAAAAAAATTCTCTCAGGATTCTGAAAGGACTCTACACGGGCCAGTGGAGAGGGCGCAATCACCCGTACATGTACAAGCTGGGAAAAACAACACACAACTAAGCAACCTATTGCAGTCTATCAAATCTTTAAAATAATTTTAGGAATTAGACAATTTTGCAAATTTCGCATTATTTTAAATTATTTCTACATAAGTTTCTTGTCTACATAATAATCTTAGGGCCTGTGAAAATTTTGGAAATTTCGCGGTTTAATTGACCGTTTGAACTACAATTTCTATTTAACGTTGGACCGTTTTTTCTACTCCTCCTATGTTTTTAATGAAAATTTTATAATAATTTTAGGTCTTATATAGGACAAATTTGAAAATTTCATAATGTTTTAGTATAATTTAATACAACTTTCAATATTAATTTTCTGACTGCGGTTTTGCAAATACTCAAATAAAAATTTTTAAATTTTCTCGGCTCTACTCGGCTATCTATTTAATTTTCATTACTCTTAGGTATTTTAAAAATTACGCAAAATTTCGATATTTTCTTGACCATCTGATCTGTTCCTCTTATTAACCCGTCGGTTTACCTGTCTTCATGATAATATAACTCAAATGAGAATTTTTGAAATTTCACGATATTTTGACCCGCAATTTTCAATTTTCGGCATATATTTTGGTATCTTCAATCTACACCTCTTATTTACCATTGTCTGTATTTAAATAACAATTTGTCAAACTTCGCGATTTTTTTACCATTGGATCTACAGCTTCTACTTACCAACCTGCAATCCTGCATTGTCATCTAATGATCAAGCGCTTTAAAAAACACTATTAAAATAATTTTTCAAATTTCGCGGTTTTTTGATCATTTAAATTAAAAGTTATAAAGCTTATGTTTAAGGATGACCTCAAACTTTGTTTGTCGTATAATGACCCTACGTCTCCTCTACTCTTGCAATCCGATTTAAACTCTCTTCACACCTGGTGCTCGGTTAATAGCCTTCCTCTTAATCTCAGCAAGTGTAAATGTATGACTTTTAGTCGTAATCAACCATATAAGTTTGATTATATGATTGATTCCATCCCTTTGGAACGTATCCATAAAGTTGATGATTTGGGTATACAAGTATCAGTTATCTCAAACAAGGCAGTGGGAGTTCTCGGATTTGTTAAACGATGGTCGAAGGAATTTAATGACCCCTATGTCACTATGCAACTCTATGTCTCAGTAGTGAGACCAATACTTGAATATGGGTCGTGCGTGTGGTCTCCTTATTACCAAAAATATCAAGATCAACTGGAATCGGTTCAAAAACAGTTCTTAATTTTTGCTCTTCGAGGCTTAAACTGGGATTCCACCATTCATCTTCCTCCTTATGAGGACAGATTACGCCTCATCAACCTGCCTTCTCTTAAGAACCGCCGAACTTGCCATAGTGCTCTTCTTATTCATAAACCCCTGTCAGGAAATATCGACTCTATCGCTTTGTTATCTAATATAAGTCTTGCAGTCCCACAACGCGTTACTAGAAACTTTTATCCTATTTATCTACAGCCTTGCCTTACAAACTACGCTCATCACGAACCCTTCCGAAGCCTTTGCTTAAACTATAACTTGCATTACCATATTTTTTCACCTCAATCCTTTTTGTTTGTAATAAAAAATAATTTATTGTCGTTCCTAAGTAGGCCCTCTTAGAGTTAGACAGAACATTGTTAAACTATAAATAAATAAATAAATAAAAAGTCCAGGTTATCAACTATCTGCAAAGATTCATCATAATCCTTTCAGCCATTTGTGCGTGAAAGCGCTTTCATAAATATTCTTATAATAATTTTGCAAGCTTCGTAAACTTTATATGTGAAGAGGCACAAAAAAGCACGCCTACTAGATCAGATGGTGAATTTGAGCGATTTGGAATCAACTACTCAAATCTAATTGGCTTTGTATAGTCGGTTTCAATTCGCGGGCTTTTTGGTGCCTCTTCACATATAAATTCGAGCAGTTTTAATATAAAATACAAGCGTTTATCCGAAAATCGCTAGTGATTTCTGTGGCACCCCCGATAAGTTTAAATTATGATGAAGACTTAATAGTTGGCAATGGTCGACGGGTAAATAGAAGGTAAAGGCCGCGAAGAAAAATTTGTAAAGTTTTAGAATAAGTTTAGATTATCGAAATTTTCAAAATTCACATTTGAGTTTAGATTATCATATAGACTGTTAAATAGAGGGTTAAATAGGAGGTATAGATCAAATGGTCCAAAAAATCGAAAAATCATAACATAAGGACGGGTAAATAGAAGGTGTACATCGAACTGTCCAAGAAATCTCATAATTTGCCAAATTCATGCATGAGTTGTGAGGTTGTCATAAAGACGGTCAAATAGACGGGAAAATATAAGGGTAAACAGACGGATAAATAGGAGTATAGGGTGAATCAAACAGTAAAAATAAATCGCAAAAATTGTCAAAGTAATATAATGAGGTGGATTATTACACTCCTGCCCAAAATTATACGACACCCCGAAAATTTTAGTATCGACCCTCGTAAGAGAATGGGAAAGCATAATACAACGAAATCAAGTATGCAGAATGAAAGCTTAATGAATTCTGCTTAAAATGTGATATTCTTATCTCTGATAGCATCTCGCGTTTTCAAGTAGCGGTTAAAAAAGCAAAAAGTTCGATTTTTGACATGTCTGCAAGTGTATCAAAATTAAACGACACATGTCAATGTGTTGGATTTAGTTAATATTTTATTCTTAGAATGGAATATAAACAATATTTAATAAATAATAGAGCCACCTTGAGCATTTGCTACCTCGAAAAGTCTCTTAGGCATTGAATTCACCAAATTTGTAAGTAAATTTTGGTCTAAAAGAGACCATTGAGCCAAAATTTTGCTTTTGTGGCTTTCGACATTCTCAAATTTGTTGTAATTGACGTAAGCACGCCTGGCAAACATACCTACAATGTTCTCAATTGGGTTTAGGTCAGGGGAGCACGCTGGTCAATCCAAAACATTTATATGGCGATCACTTATTAGGCGCTTGGTCTCTCTGCTCTTGTGAATAGATGCATTATCCTGCATAAAAACAAGATATCTTTCCATATTTTTCCAAAAATGACAGAAGACGATCCTCCAATACTTTTTTGTGTTCTCCACTGTTCATCCTGCAGCTTGTGAAGCACAGATCAAGCGTTCCAGACGCATGTGAGGCTCCCCAAACCATTGCGGATCCGCCTCCTAAATAGCGTTTGCAAAACAAAGGTGGATCCTTACGCAAATCTCTCCAATAGTGCCGAAACCCATCTGGGCCGTCAGGATTTCATTTTTTGTCATCAGAAAAATTATCAAAATGAAAAATATTGAACAAAGCTGTATAATCAAAATAATGTTAAAATTTCATGCCGAGGCCCAGTTTCTCTCCAAGTTTCTTTTCCACAAATTGAAGTCGTGCTGTTTTGTGGTGCGGTCTTTAAGAACGGAGCCTTTTTAAGACCTCTGACAATGCACTCCGATGATTGCAGCGTCCGCCAAACAGTCATCCGTGACACAGGCGTACTGCAACATGCGGCAAGTGTGGGAGCACGAAGCAAACGAATTGCTAGCTTTGAGTATTATGAGACTTTTCCGCGGTCAGACAACTTGGGTTTTCTTCTAGTGCTATGCTTCACACCATATTCATCCGGATTGTTCAAAAATTTGGTGATAACACAACGTTTTCAGCCGATTTTCCGCGATATTTCGCTTGCACTAAAACCAACATCATTGTAGGCTCTTATCCTTCATTTTTTCTCTTCGGATAACAAACGCTCACGCGGCATTTTATGACAAATTCATTAAATTGTTAGCAGATATATAAAAAAATTGTATTGAAACCAAATCTTTCTCTCCAGCCGCAATATTTGAAATATGTCGTATAATTTTGATACACTTGCAGACATGACAAAAATCGAACTTTTCAATAATGCTTTTTTTACTTTATTAAACGTGAGATCAGAGATAAGAATATCACATTTTAAGCAGAATTTATTAAGCTTTCATTTTTCTTTTTGTTTTGTTGTTTATTCTTTCCCATTCTCTACCGAGGTCGGATAAAATTTTTGGAATTCGAAAAACGTGTAAAGAAACGGGTATGGCGAAAATTACACAATTTTCGTTTGAGTTGATTACTATGAACACGGGCGGATAGATGGTTAGGATCAAAAGGTCGACAAAATTTAGTTAAGATTATTACGATGGTTTGCAAGATGGCAAATGTTATAAAAAGCTACACTTCTTCGTTTTGTGTTTAAATTTTAAAGAGGCGGAGCAACGTGCGCCGGGTTTGGTCTTATAAAAGAAAGATTGCAGTCGTCCACGAGTGGACAGATCTATAACCGAAGAAGACAAACTTAAATTGGTACCGCTGAACGAAAAGCGCCTTGAAATTGTGCAAGCAATTGATGGGACAGGTATTGTCAAGGACGCCAGTTTAAGAAGGGCAGTTGCAGGGAAAGTGATCAAATCTCCATATCCAATACCGATCAAATGCGGCCAGAGCAAAAGGAACAAGGAGAAGAACTATGAAACACGCCGGCTTGGGTTTTTTTTGTGTGTGATAGCGTCGCTGAGGGGTCTTAGAGTCAGGACACAATTTCAATTCTTGAGGATATATTTATCTGAAACTCAACACAATCGGCGAAAGGCACGTTGACACATAGAAAAGATGACTCGACTGCAGTTAGTGCCATACTGGGCACCATGAAAGGAGCAGTTGAAGCCATTAGCCGGATTGACGATGATGACATTAACACATCATTTTGTAACAATTAACAAACGGCGCTCAAGCTGATTACAAATAAAATCGCAGCCGATCCTGTATATCGTACTAAATCGATAGCTTGGCTGTGTTGACACACCACAAATTTGTCACTAAGCCAAATTCAAAGGAAACCTTCGAAATTTCGTCAAATTTCGATTCAAATTTATTTGACGTGTCTGTAAACAACTAGACATATTCGGACACAAATCAGTAAGTTTGTGTGAATTAATTTGCTTGTGTAAACTTAGCTTCAGAAAATCTAACAAAAAGTACAGCATTCTTTTCGGATATAGTATTAAGTAGTTGGGTAAAAGAGTAGAGATCTTTTTGGATGTTTCGTGAAGTCCAGTTTCATTTCGAAAAACAAAAATATAGCAAGCTTTTTGGCTTAAAAATGATAATTACAAATTATTTGAAGTCGTGAGAGAGATCATGGGAAAAAAGTTTTCACTTATTTGAGTTTGACTACCAATTGAAAAATGTTATCATTGCATACTGTTTGGCTGTGGTTAAAAGTGGACTTAGTGAATTTAAATAACGACACGTTAGAAGTTCGATCAACACCAAATAATACAGGGTATACCTGTACCTGTCAAAGAGTACATATGGGCATTTCCAAAAAAGGTCAACCTGGGCCAAAAAATTAAAAGTGGTTAAAAACTTTATATTTTATCGAATTTTCATAGGGAAAGAATCAAATTAAAGTAATGTAGGCTAATCTTACATTTACTAATAACCCAATTGATTATATTCGGTTTCACGGCCGTGCTAGCGCAAAATATCTCATTTTGACATTAAATTTGCTTAATTTTTTGCACAAAAGTGACTATAGATTACATGTTTTTCGCTATCTAAAATCTTTCTGATGGTACAAAGGGGTGTACATGAATGCATAAGAAACAATGAGAAACTATGCAAATGCAATTAACTGTAAGTTTTTGCTTCGCATTATAGCAGAAGCCACATAAATATAATGATGGAAAAAATGTCAATGTTGGAAACCGAATTCACTTCCTATACACATTAACACTAATTAAAAGGGTTTGCTAAGAGCTATATTATACAGTAAAAAACAAATTAAAAATTCGTGTTATTTTGACTTTTTAATTTTCAATATGTACGACGTTCACGGTTCGCAGAATGGAAATGCCCATATGTATATTTATTCCCCTAATAGTTCAATTAGCTGCACGCTCATAGCTAACATGTGTCTTTGTTTGTAAATCGATAATAAATGCTGATTGCAACAAATTCTACCAACAAAATTGTGGATGATATGAGGATTATCTCAATTAACGGAGAAGGTAAAGTAGTCAAGATCTGACAGCATATTTAGAATGTCTGCTTTCCAAGTTTGGTGTCACCTTAACGTCTATGATTCTGTTTGTTCTGTTCATGGTGATTAAGAATATATTTACTTTACAGCCAAATATGCTTTCTTCTGGCTGTTTCATGCACTTGCATAAACTCATTACTTTCATTGTAATTTTAGTAAAGTGTATAAACAATTTTATAGTTGGATCATAGGTCTTAAATTGGTTTTTTTTTTGAATACCTAATAACCATGAATCATTGTTTATTAATACTATTCCCTACTAACTATATTCACATGATGTATCTAAGTAGAAATTGCATAAAAACCTAAGCGCAATAACACAAATTATAATAACAAAAATATTAAACTTTGTTGCCAACTTGGCCCACGGGCAGGTTTAAATGTTACTTAATCTTTTGTAATTGGGAATTTCACTTGATTTATCTAGCCTGGCGTTAAGCAAGTTTGAAGCCGACAAAGTTCAATTGGTCAGTGCACACACTCACCCATAATGACAGTCATGTCGCATGCCAGTAGCTTCTCCACAATTCGCAGTCCGATGCCGCGATTACCGCCCGTAATGACAGCTATCCGATCCGGTTGCTTATAGAGTGCTTGAAGCGATAATGTTGACAAAATTAATTGCTGGTTACGATGAGCATCCAAAATAGGTAGTAATTTCATTTAATGTCTGTACTTACCTACGCGATCTCTGGCCGCATATTGTGCGTCGTGAATGAGGCCCACTATACCCAGATATTGATAGCGAAACTCGGTCTTCCATTCAAACCATGATTTGGGAAACTCCTTGGTAGTCTTAGAGAACAGGAAGCCACAAACTAATAGGCCAATAACGAAGAACAACAATAAAGCGCCCAGCATGTTTTTTCAATTTGTGTACTGTGAACAGAGAGAAGATAGAAAATGTTATTACGCGACGTGTGACCAAAGGTTCTGCGACGAACAACTGATAAGAAAACAATTTCGATTTTGTGTCGGCCAAACCAAGCATTAGTCGTAGTCGTCGGGGCAATTACCACATTTAGCGGCTACACTCCACGAGTCTCGAGTGCACTTTGCGACACTTAAACTGAGTCAGCAAGATTTTCTTAGCAATTTTATGTGCAGAGTGGGGCGTCTGGACTGGGTAATGGTTTTCGAACATGGAAGAGATGAAAGTCCATATGGGAAGTCTCAGCATTGGTATTTGTAATGTTAAAAAAAATTTAATTAGATTAGCCAAAGGAAATTGCGGTTTATTATGATTTATTAAGAAATAAATGTTTCGAATTGACTTTACAAGATTATATAGAAGCTCGTCAATGACAGGAACTTCATACAACGACGTAGATGGTGAGTCTTGAAGTAAGCAATAGACCTTAAGTCCGTCCAACTCAATACAAAACTTTAGCGCAACCTTTTTGAAATTCGTTTTCTTAAGTCGCTTTCCATGCATATTCAAATGCAATTTTCCGAATACGTATTAGAGAAAAATTATATAAGAACCACAATTGAGTTTTAACGGGGTACTGCACCATAGGTCATATGACCATCAGGAAGCGTGCACCCCACCACGACTTCTGTTGGCAGTCTGGAAAATCTGCCCCTAGGAGACCTGGCACTTGAAAGTGAATTGGGTTGTTTCTGACCATTTACCTTGTTTAAATCAAAAATTTGATATTGCGTGGTGCTTGCACTGTCATAGAAAATAATTACTCCTAATGGACTATATTAAATGGAAGAGCACCAAAAAGTTACAGAAAATTTTGATTAACCACCAACCGCCCACACCACCCCACTTGTTTTTAAACTCCAATTACTTTTAAGATACCATTAAAAAATTTATTTTCCTTACTTTACTCCGCAGACTGAAAACACGGACGACGGCACCTCAACGCACTCGACTATTAACAGTAACCAATACTTGGCGTCGAAACTATATTTAAGAATGTACGCAGAGCATTTTGTTGGCATTTTACCGCTTAGAGAGCAACAAGCTTATGCTTCAAATCTTCCTGGCTGTGTTTTTCAGAGTAGAAAGATTTAGATCCGCAAAATTTTGAGGATATAAAAATGTTTAAGTTTCATTTTCTTATAATAAAGGGTTTTAGACCGTTTCCGTTATCGAAAACTGTGTTCAATTTTCAATAAATGACAATTTTCATGTCTCTAGCTACTCTGTTGCCCAAGATATTGAAATTGAAAAAAATTCTTATCAAAAAAGGATTTTCAACAATATCTCAAATACACGTCATAAAAATAATCCTACATTGGGCCAGATCATTATGTTTTGAAGTAATCCATTTAATTTCCAAATTCCCGTTTTAAGGCTGCACACCAGTGCTGCCACTTTAGCAATTTTAGTTGCTAGATCTAGCAACTTTTAAAAAAATTTGCAACTTTTTATTTCAAAATGCTATTAGCCACAAATCTAGCAATTTTTAATTTTTCTTTAGCAATTTTAGCAACTTTTGTACAAAACGATCAATTGGTTACTATTCTTCAGCATTTTTGCCTTTTTTTACCTTTTTGCAATTGACGTCACATATTACGATTAATAGTGGGTGTAATAGGATATCGGAACTCTGGTGCTTGAACAAATTGAAAGAGTTTGCTCACTATTTTGATGTGTTTTGTGATTGGGTTAAGATGCCAAAAGTTTATAAGCAAAATTTTCGTGATGCCTGGCTGCAAGATGAGGAGTTCTAAAAATGATAGCAGGGATTTCACTAATCCAACGAGAACATATTGTGCATATTGCAATCCGCAATTGGCGCAAAGCTTTTGTTCAAAAGTCAACAAAAACGAAGGAGCAGAAAGCACACGGCGATTGCGACCAAAGAAAATCTAACATGAAAGCACACTTTGTGGCGTAGTCTTCAATTCACTCAGATATTAGTCAGCTGTTTGCTGTCATTTAGGCTCTCTGACTAATTTTTGTGACTATGTCCGTCTCCCTCTAACCAACTTGTTTTTCTATGTCGACAAAAACTTTGACTAATATTTTGAGTTGTCACAATGAATGTTCTCTTTGTCAGGATGGAGTTAACAACACTCAATAAAGAGAGGATTTTAAAGTGTGCTTCTATGTTAGATTTTCTTTGTTGCGACAAGTGATCATTTGTCAAAGTTATGTGTGGAGTAGTTTTTAGCTTGCTAAGCTGCTGCAAATATTAAATTAGGCAGAACAAAGTGCGCGTACATTATTAAAAATTTACTTGCAATGCATTTCATGGACAACTTACGCACCGACATCAGACTCGCTTTTTTAAGTCTTTTGTTGGACGAGTCCATTAACATTAGTGTGACAAAAATTCTTGGTAAGCTTTTTGTAGATAAAAATATAAAATTCTTAAAATACATACATATGATATAATTGTTTACGATACAGAAATCATGTTCCGTTTTAATAAAAGAATTTCAATTTTTTTTTTCTAAAAATACATTTCCAAAAAAAGGTCCACTTTTTGTCACGTTCGAATGCAAGTATCGTGAAAATAAACAATTGCCCAAAATCAGCCTCAGCACCAATAACGGGGCGTATTAGTAGTTATAAGTTAAGCCTGCTTAGTCTTTGATTTAGACTTGAAATGTGTTCGATGGTCCCGTTCGATAGAATGGAAATTCACATATATTTGTTGAAAACGAAAATTTTATTGTTTTAGCAATTTTTTTGGCAATTTTGTTATAATTTTTAGCAATTTTTAGCAACTTTTTTTCCCAAATCTAGCAATTTTTGCTTCGGAGATTCTGGCAGCACTGCTGCACACCTTTAACCGTTGAACAGTTTTTCATACGCACGTCTAGAGCTACTTATGCTTTGTTGAGCTGACAGAGAGAGATCAAAAGGAAAGCCAACTTGCTCTCACTCGCTCTCTCTCTTGTATATCTCTCTGTTGAGAAACTACTAAAAACTATAGCAGAGGTCTGAAATGATGTTCAACCACAAACGATAAGAAAAAATTTAAAAAAATAAATAAAAAGTCAGCTCCATGGAGGCGACGAATGTCAAGTAACAGGAAAACTCACAGCCTGTCGAAAACAGCTGGAATAACACAACAATTACTAGGGAAAATCACAAAGGGTCGCTCACTAGCTCATGTGAGGGCTTGTGAGTAGCGTAATGAATAGGTATTTAAATCAACTCTAAGCTCAAATTACTAAAAATCTAGACGTAGTGGAGCATTTCCCAAAACATATTCGTGTTCAGCACATGAAAATCATCTGGAATCACCTCGACACTGAGCCGAAATTAAACCGTATTATAAACTGAACCGCTGTTTTAAGAACTCTGTATACGACTGAACCAAATCAGTCCTAATTCCCGAACGGTTTGCTTCCCTGGTATTTCGAAAATGATTGAAAAGAATTATCCATTTCGGCTATCAAGTAATTTTTCGTTTAAATATTGTGGTATTGTAGTATAACTATATTTAAATTTATCTATTCAATTTTATTTTGAAGTTCGACTTGTTCGACTGCTCATTCGTTTAATTTAAAGGTTTAGTCGTTCATCTTAGGTCTTGTTAAATTATTGTTCATATATTTTTATAGTTTCAATAAATCAATCGTTCTAGTTAAGTAAACCCCATGACGCTCATGAACTCATTCGAGAAACTCATGAACTCATTCGAGAAATTGCAGATAACAACCTGGGGTTACTTCTGAGGAGACATCACCCGCCAAAACTTCATATTCGCGGCAGATGCCTCAAGGAGCACGTCGAACCTTTTCGAAATATTTTATTTATTAATTATTGAAATGAAAACTGCTGAAAGAAAAACAAAACCGTTTACTCTGACCGAACTAGCAACTATCTCAAATAATTCAGTTACTTAACTTGGACATAAGGTCTCATTTTTCCCCACAAATAACTTTTAGGGCATCAAAGATTCGCCTACCAATTTCCATTTGTATTTATTTACCCATCACTTGAACTAATTTACATATTTCCAGAAATAAGTGCAATTTGCACTTTGACTGCAATTTGTTAAATTTGTATTGTTAACAATTTTAAACAATTAAAAAAAGCTCTCGCTAAGAACTATGCCCCACTTTACAGCAAATTTCTAAAAAAAAAAATTAAAACCAAAACACAAAAATCAAGCAGAACTCGTAAAATGCAAATTAAAAATTTAAACAAAAAAGCAAACCAAACCAAGGAATGAAAGTTGAAGAGCCAAAGCAAATGATCGGGGCCAAAACGTAGATAGAAACCACAAACACACGAAATCATGACCAAAACCAAAAGCAAACGTTGCTTGGTCGAGGGTCGGGAACGAACAGTTTTAATGGTAGAAGTCAGGTGCGAAGACCTGACTACAATATGGGTATGGTTACGGGGAGACTCTCTGTTTGTCAAGTCCATCGACTTCCGTCAACAAAACTCAAAGTTTGTCAGTCTTTTCCCAATTTAATTTTTTTTTGTTTAATTTAACTTTCTATTTCTTTTGTCTGTAGTTGGCCAGGGCCTGGCCTTGTCAACGGTTAATGCACTTGCCTTTTTGGACAGCTATAAAAACAACTTCGTCTATGCTAATGTGGACACTCTTTGAAAGCTTCTTCAATTGTTTGCAGTTACAATTTCAAGCACGTTTCAAAAAGATAAATAACGCAACCGGTTTCCGAGAGGCCCTCGCGTCAGACAACCGCACGGCGAGAAATTCAAAAGCCAACTGAAGCCGCTAAAAAAAATGTTAGTTTTAATCAAGCTCCCGCCAAGAACCTGGTTTTGGTTGTTGTTTTTCAGCCAACAATACAACAGGTGTGAATTAAGCCGGCTGATTGTGTAAACAGCTGGAGGAGACGTGCGCGTTTCTTATTTTAATTAGATTCCACCAGGAGAGAGTTCTCGCCGAGCTTACCTTATAATTTATTTCAGTGTTGTATTTATAATTAAGTGTTTAACTAATAAAATTAATAAATAATTGGGTAAATCTAAACTTTTGAATAAAAGTGACCGTGCGCGAAAACAACAAGAATGCGCAAAGCGCACAACTCTACGTCATTGTACTTAAGCTTTCGGAAAGCTTTCTTAAAGAGATGCTTTCGTGAGCTAATTTATTGATTTCAGTTAGTCACGAGTAGAGAAGCGCACAGACCTCTTTCGTTTATGTTCAAGCCGATGCGAATATAATTCGGTTGCTCTATGGGAAAAGTATAAGAGAAAAAAATTTCGAAAAATCCAAACAAAGGTCGTAAAATACGTTACCTTTAAGATTACTTTTATAGAGCGTTTAGCCTTGATCTATTGGATATTGAATTTATACACAGAAAAAATATTAACATTTAGAAGATTCAGTAAATGTTCTCGACATCACATCATTAGATCATATGATTGGCTATATGCTCAAAAAGCTGAAATATTAATCCAATAACCGCGCTAGTTTAAACGGGATGATTTATTTTGAAAAAATGCCATAAATCGAGAGTAGTCTGACTTTAGAAGCCAATTGGGACACTTTGTGCTGTACTTAAATAACGCAAGATGCATTGATATGTGCTCTGTCAAAAATGGCTCATAAATCCAGACCTTAAATAAAACCCTAAAGCACCAAAAACTCAACATTTTCGCCCTACCGTGGAAACACGAGGTGATGGAGCTAAACCGAAACCAGTTTTGAAATCAGTGAACATAAACTTATCATAATTTCAAATCAACAGGCCTGCACCTCACAAAGTTGGTCATTTTGTTCGCCTGTGCTATTTACCACTTGCAAAATTTTATTATCAAGTTCTTTGTTCAAACCCAAACCTTGTATGTATAAGTGTTGTAGGCTTATTCATAAATTAAACAAGCTTGATCATAGAAAAATAAAATATTAGTAAGAAAAACGAGCTTATGAAATCACTCAATAACATGGATCAAAGCAAAACTGAAATTGTTCTGTAAAAAAACCATTTAAAACTTTTATTTCTATACAGTTTACAAGCTGCAAGGTTATAAAAAGGGTTTGTCCGGAAAGTAAAAGGACTGATTTTCTTCTGCCGCGACTGTACTTCGAAGCGTGTGCGCAACGACTGGATTCGGTAGAGGACGTTCCTAGCTAACGAACGAGCGGCTGGTCAGTTGTCTTCGAGCACCTGGAGAGTCAGGACAGGCAGTTTTGCGCTACGTGTGTCTGTGTGTGGTGAAAGCCGGCAAGAGGTACGCGATTAAATTCTGTGTGAAACTCGGTAAATCTGCCACAGAGACGTTTGATATGATCAAGCAGGCTGACCCAGATATTGCTTTAGCAAGAAGTGGTTTGATTCGGTGGCACCAGGACAATTTGGAGGGCCGATGAAGACCGTGCTGAAAGACCTTCGACTTCGACAAACACCGACAATGTGACTCGTGTTCGCAATATTTTGACCGTCGACCGTGAACGCGCATTATTTGTGAACGTCTAAAGCCGCTTATTAACACACTGATTGGACCTTAGCAGTGTGGCTTTAGACCTGGTAAATCCACCACAGACCAGATATTCACACTACGACAAATCCTGGAGAAGACCTATGAGAGAGGCATCAACACACACCATCTTTTTTTTTGTTGATTATAAATCAGCCTTCGACACGCCGATAAGGTCAAGGTGTTTTGAAGCCTTGTCTACCCTTGGTATACCAGCAAAGTACGTTCGTCTTTGCATGATGACGTTGAGAAGTACACAAAGCTCCGTCAAAATAGGAAAGAACCTTTCCGAACCATTTGATACCAAGAAAGGTTTTAGGCAGGGCGATACCTTATCGTGTGACTTCTTCAATCTACTGATGGAATATATACTGCGCCGGTGCCCACATGCCAACAGAACGGGCGCCTTTATTTATAAAGATCTAATGCTACTCGCATATGCCGATGATATTGACATTATCGGCAAAAACAAACGGGCGGTAAGCAGGGCGATTTCAGAGATTGAGAGGCAGTCGGAACTGATGGGTTTAGCGGTAAATGAGGACAAGACGAAATACCTTGTATACCTTTAAAGTTGTAGAGGATTTTGTTCGGAACGACGATAACCAGCGACAACAACATCAGTCTGGAAATCCGACGAAGGATCACTCTTGCAAACCGATGCTACTACGGGCTAAGTAGGGAGCTCAAGAGCAGAGACCTCAAGCGAAGAATAAAATTAGCCCTATACAAGTCGCTTATCATCCCAGTCCTGCAATACGGCGCAGAAGCATGGACAATGACAGTAGCGGATGAAGCGGCGATTGGCGTGTTTGAACGAAAGATTCTTTGGAGGATTTATGGACCTTTAAAAGTTGGCGATGATTTCCGCATTCGAAATAATGACGAACTGTATGAGCTCTATGGGGACACCTGTCTGGTCAAGCGCATAAAGCAACAGCGGCTGCGCTGGTTAGGACATGTCACCAGGATGGACGAAGAAGCTCCAGTAAGGAAAGCTTATTATTCGAAGGCGGCTGACTACGGAGGAAGAGGCAAGCAGGAGAGACCTCGACTAAGATGGCGGACATTGATTGCAGCGGCCGAGACCGTCGAACGGTTGTGATGCAAGCATCGGGCCAATCAAGAAGAAGAAGAAGAGACCGTCGACTAAGTATTCTTTTATTTGCCCAGATGTTAAATTTAGCTAATTCTGTGGTTCATGATATTGTGACGGAGCATTTGAACATTCGCAAGGTGGTCCCAAAAGTGCTCACTGACGACCAGAAATTGAGGCGAGTAGAAGCGTGCCAAGGCCGGCATCCAAACGCTTCCGCAGCCGCCCTACAGCCCAGATGTGGCCCCCCGGATTTTTTTGTTGTTTCCTCGCCTAAAAAGGCCGATGAAAGTCATTTTGAGATTACAGAGTGGATCCAAGCAGCATGCATCGCGGCTCTCAAGGCTATTCCGGAGAGCCTATTTTGAAAGTTTTTAAAGAATTATAACGATTGGCTCAGTATTTGTTTTTTCAATCGATTCAGTTCTGTTACTTTCCGGACAAACCCTGTATAAACTTCGGTCCAGTCTCTATTTTTATACTCTGTTAACAGGGAGAAGGAATTATTTCCAACTCTAGCCATGTCCGTCTGAACGCACAGATCTCAAATATGGTACGAGATTGAGGATTGACATGAATTTAGATAGTTTTTATACGTGCAGGCAGATCAAATTAATTTTCAATTTTTGCCACGCCCCCCTGCCCTATATATCCCACAGTTTTGTAAGTAGATAGTTTGTATGGGTCTGCAAACTTGATATGGATCATTCCAGAAAACTCAAAGTCTCTTCATGCAGGTCTGTATTGAGCTTGATTCTATTTTTGAGTAGTAAAATTTAAAAACCTTTTTTTACTTTCGCTAGCAGATTTAGCATCATTTATTTATTTTAAAACCGAAAAATATGTTGTACAGTGCAATTAAAAACTGAACAAAAGTATGTTTGTTTTAACAATTGAAATTTAAGTTGGTTTTTTGGATACATATAATTTATACGGCCTCGGGACCAGTTTTAAACTAACAGAAGCTGAAGCTAAGCAGAAAAATTGAATTCTAAATAGATATTCCATTAAAGTGTTTGTTTTCTTGTTGCATTTTTCTAAAAATCATATGGGGATTTGTATATAGAGTGTGTTTCTGTGTAGGTGTTTCTATATAGGTACATATATTTGTAGTTGGATATTACTAAAATGTGTAGGTGCGCCTAAAGTGCTACTAAATGAATAAATGTTTCTTTTATGTTTCGTTGGTTTAATTATTTTTTTCTAAAAAAGGTTCAAATTATTTGCAACGGTTATGGAACTCTAAGTTGCAGCTGCGTTTTCGGTTCGATCCGACTCGGCAGCCACAGGCTTAGGCTCCTTTAACTGTCAATTCTCCACGGACATGTTGCCTATGTCTTCATTAATGGAAAGAACTTGAGTGATAAAGTTCTGATCGGCGACCACCTCGGCCAGAGATTTGCACAGGTCCGTTAGATGTGAAAGGGACAAGCGTAGTTGAGGGGCCAACTTGCTGAGATGCTGGTTGATGTAGTCCGGAAGCTGGAAGGAGTTAAAGTGTTAAGATATTTCCAATGTAGAAACCAATTGTGATGCCGCCTACATACCTTGGCCTTGCCCACTTTGAAAGCGCTAAACATCAGCTTAGTCTTAACGCGCTGCTCATTGGGGCCATCATAAAAGATGGTTAGATAGGCTTCCTGAACGTTCGCCACCAGGGGGAAGTATATGCCCGCATAGACCTGACCTTTGGCATCACGTGACAGCAGTGAACGGAAATTGTACACCAGATTACGACGCACAGTGACATCTATGGCCGTATTATACTCCTGGGCCACATACACCAAAGAGGTTTTAAAGCTGGCCTCATCGCCGCGTATCTCACGCTCCTTCCACTCCACGAATTTGGCACTATCTTGGCTATAGACATAACAGTAATCCCTCTGCAAACGGGGTTCCTTCGATTGTGTAAACCAACCTGTAGAAACATATTACTTAGCTTGGTATCCCCATAATCCTTAGGGCCTTGGCACTTACCCGTATGCGGATAGCTTTGATCATGCATAACTGTCACCGCCCTGCCGACATGGTAGCCCGGATCGAGTATCATCACGCCACGACGTTCGCCTATAGCTATTCGCATGGCCACCATGACATGCTCCTTTTCCACTGCCGCGCTTTCTGAATTCAAGCCATATTCCTCATCCAGCTGCACATAATCCCTGCAATCCATCACCTGCTCTTCGCAGGAAACCAAATACAAATAGCGGGCCAGTACCGGAAAGATCTGCACTAGCCGGGCCATAATCTCGAAGGCCAGAGACACACACATGTGATGTCTACGATTGATGGGTACATCGTAGAACTGGAAGAAACTGCGCAAATCCGAGCGTCGGGTCCGCTTAAAGCTGCGATAAAAGTCCATAAACAGATTAACCGTATTGTAGTGCGTCTCCTCCAGCATGCGCTGCAAAGTGGTCTCCACTATCCCATTCAGTTCCTCATATTGCCAGACATTGTCGAAGATCAGGGTGTCCTTCGTGCCTGCCCAGTCGGGCAGGGGCAGCGGATGACCCAAAGGCCACACACCGTTGATTTGATTGAAGGCGTTTAGATCGTAGCCATCGCCCACAATCCACGACTCCTGATGTTGCTGATCCAGCTGATCCTGCTGCTCCCTGGGCTGCTGCCTGGCCAGTAGCCGCCTGATGTCAGAGTAAAGCTCTGGGCCAGCTGATCCGGGTCCTGATGTCAGGTAATCATCCTGCACATCCTCAGCATCATCTTCCTCATCGTAGTCATCTTCACTCGATGTGGAGGGCATACGACGAACCAGCTTGCCATGGGCATTACGTGACTTTTCGGTATGTTCAGTTGCATCGTTTGTGGTTGGCACAGTCAATCCCATGTCACGCAATGCATCCGCCGCAGCAATTGCAGCGGCGGCTCCCTCGGCAGCATCGGTTTCCGATGCTGCTCCATCCCGTTGAGCAACTTCGTCAGCGGCGAGTCAACTTGGCCATTCGGAGCCCCAGCGCCCCACGGTGGGCACATAGCCACTTTCACAGTCATTGAATGTTGCTTCTAGTTGAATGTTGGCGACTTGTCGCGTTACGTTGGCGCTTGTATGCAAATTGGTTGCAGCTTGGTCAGCTCCAGTTCCAGCCCCAAGACTGTATAGACTAATCCGGCCCTGCGCTCGGTTGAACAGGAGGTCCGGCTCGTCTCCAAATTTCGTTGTTATTTTAGACTGATCTGTAGGGGAGAGAACAGAAATAAAAGTCAGTTCCATATCTTGAAGTAGAGAAAGCAGCCTGAATGAAGTCTAAACGCTAAACTCTGCCTTTTGATCTAACCTGTTCAAGTTTATGTTTTGAAGTTATCAAATTCCCTAGAGACCCTGATTTAAGTGAAGACCCGAAAGATGAGGGCTCAGTTTTGAAGACATTTCTCTATTTACACCTACAGGAGCCGAACGCAAGCCGAAGATGCGACCGAGTAAACCGGCCTTCAGTAGCTGGCTAGCCTTTGATGCGGTCAGATCAATTCGCACAACAATATACTCTCACTTTTTAGCCTCGCTCTCGTTGACAATCGCTGATCTAGAGCCCGCTGAGTGAAGAGGAGAAATGAAACCTAAAGACCAGCCCTATCTTGGGCCACCAAAGATTAATTGATATTAGAGATGACGCATGTGAAACAATAAACGTTTGATTTTGGGAGCTGACATTGGATGCCAATTTTTGCCTCTCGCTGCCTGTACGAAGATATATATATTGAAATTTATCTATATGATTTCTAAATTAGCTAAACGGTTGAGAGCAAAAATTTATAGATATCATAGATGACACAAGTGACGAAAAAAACGATTTTTCATGGGAGCTGACATTGGATCCCAAAAAAAAAAAAAATTATATGACATGCGGTATCTATATATGTATGTTGTGTCTGTGATAAAACGAAGAAGGTATAGCAAGCTCTCTGGCATTATAAGCTGAGAGCTTTTTTTGAAAGCTCGTGCATATAACACTTCGCAACACATTGACGGCTTGCAAGCTGAGTTGTAAGCTGCAACGAAGAGCGAAGAGCGGCCGAACAGATTCACTAATTCACATGCATGAGAGCCGAGTGCTTGCCGAAGTCATTCCTCATTAACTGTTTGAAAGTAGAGGAAAAGGTTCGGCTTACAAAATTTATCCTACTATGTGGTAAATTAGTGTTTCCCAGCCATGGCTCTTGGGAACCGAAAACACCGAATGCTTGCCGCAATAATGCATTACTGAGTGTCAAGGAGAGACAGTCTCATTTTGCGTCCTCTCTCCTTGGGAAAAACTGCCAAAAATCGTCTTCCTTTCTAAGATATTTTTCCATCAAAATGAGGGTGAAGCAATGGATCGGTGTTTCGCTTAGTAAAGAAGTGCATCGAAAATTATATTCGCATTTTCATATTTCGTGAAAACTTCGAGAAGAATATAAATGAAGCAGCAAAAGTAATGTTATAAAATGGAGATACAAGCAGAAGGGATTACCTTCCGCTCACCATCGATACCAAAGTCACTTTTAGTAGACGAGAAATAGAATGAAAGTTTATTAACAATAATTAATTGACGACATCAAAATGGATCATGTGCATATCAATAGTTTTGGATGCGTCCTCCTCTACAAATACAAATAATTTACTGAAACAAACCTGGAAAATGTTTTAGCTATCCTAAGCTAAGAACCAAGACCTTGGATTCAATATTCTGACAAACCGGTTGGTCTTAAAGACGGGATCAAAACTCAATATTGTAGGGTAAGTAAGGGCTTGCAGCCTCGATTTCGACAATATACTGTAAAGTAGACACAACATCTTACGAATAAGGTCTTTTGTGGTGGCTGCATTATATTTCTTGCCTATATGTATGCATTTCACTTTATGTAATTCTTTGAATTTTTTTGTTTATAAGTTATTGAGATCATAAAATAGCAAAGTTTGATTCGATGAACTATTCGGGGAAATCTTAAAAATCCGTACCGATCCTCTGGGGTTCACTGCCTTGATTTGAAGTTTTTGTTTTGACTCGACAATGCATAATTTCATATATTCTTTACAGGAGAAAGATGAAATATAAATTGTAACCCCTGCTCAAGGTAAGTAACCGATTAACCGCTGCGCCACACCCGGCTATCCTTTTTAATGTGATAGATAATTATAGCAAGTTTCTTGTGAACAGGTGGTTTTCTTTCTTTAGAAATTAGCTTTTACACATCCGGTCACCTTCACCAGCTATTGGCGCGAGTTGTGAAGTAACTAGCCATGAAAATGCTTCTCAAACTTTGCCGTTCGGATGTGGCGTTAAACTGTAGGTCCCTTTCTATTGTGGGAAAAATTATAAGCACACCCGCCAAGAGATTGAAAGAAGCTTGGCTTGGCCCTTTGAGGCTGTAAAGCTAATTTTAGTATAAACAGGTTGGTCCATTTAAAAATTTGAATTTAATTTTGCTATAAAAAGAAGGTTGGAAATTTTTCTAAGGTTAAACATTTATTAGAAGGAAAGGTTGGTTCATGTCATTTATTTATGAAACACAATTTCGGTCAAATGACCACCACGGCTGACTTGGCAATGTTTTCGGTCGAGTGCACCGGACGAGTACGTACACGGGTTGGTTTATCCACCAACTTTCCAGTTTCACGAACTCGCTTCACAAATTAATCCACAAATTGCGTTTTTTTTTTGTTAAATGTTTTTATACTTAAAGGTATTATAATTTCAGAAGTTTGAACGCAAGGAACATCCGACCCCAAATATATATATCTGATCCTGAGTCTTAGCTCTGTCGTCGTCTGTCGTCGTTGTTTCTACGCCTGTCTCTCGTTTAAAGCTATCGAGCAAACTTTGCACATCTTCTTTTATGACCTGCTATTTGTCGGAACCGCCGGATCGGATACTATTTTATAGCTGCCATAGGAACTATCGGTCGAAAAAGTAGTTTTAGTGAGAAAATTTTTTTTTTAATATCCCGCATTACGTGTCTCCGTTATCATGATATTATAGCAAATATTTAAGAACAACAAAAAAAACAAGAAAAATCGTGCTATATATAGCTGGATATCGCAAATTGTTTGTTAAACTTTTTGGCGTCATTTTTACTAGCACCGGTATATCAAGAAAACTTCGGCAGCCGAAGTTAGCTTGGCCTTTCTATTTTTTTTTAATTTTGCACAGTTTGAGTCGAGGACACACCATTTTGAAAATATGTTTTTATATTTCCCAACTTTCTTCAAGCGAATAGCGACCCATTTCGAATGACATTTGACGTTTTTAAAGTCAAATTATGAATAATTCAAATTCCAAACACTAGATGGACCACCCTGTATATATAAAAGCATAGCCGTTTTTAGCACACTTTCTACAGTCACCGATGTTAATGATGATGTTAGGCTCATTCCTCCAGTTACTCAGTTTTGCATACTTTCTAGACTTATCGATGATGATGATGCGAAACTCATTCCTCCAGTTACTCATTTTCAGTTTTATTTTACCCTGAATTTGCATGTTAGTCACGCCATGGCGTGTCCTTTAAATCGTTTTAATGGGTCACAAAAGCCATCAAGCTATTTCTAATTTTTTGTTCTAGAATATCCCCGAATATCCCTTTCAAAAAACAAATCATAATTAAATCTTACCCAATTAACTCTACTTCAACTGAAGCCTATCTTAATCCTACAATCTATCTTTCAGTACAACATGCTTTTCACATTTTTCATTTTCCTTTCCCAACAATTTTCCTTATCTTGATCTTTGTCTGGCAGGTAGGTCAGATTAGTTTACTCTTTGCTGAGGTTGCGTCTGTACCGTCGTCAGGGCAACAAACACAGAAATAATTACCTTATCAAAACTGAGGGATTGACAGGAAGTGGGCAGGGTCGGTCTAGTGCATGTGCCTAGTTACAAGTGTTGATAAACACCACAATTCTTGATTACACAAATGACTAGTTTATTGGGCACGTGTCTGGAGTACTGCATATGTTACGTACATATGGATACACCACCCAAGGTTCGAGGTTCACTCAACATGCGCCCACCCATTGTGGGTCAGTTGGTTATCTAAGGCTTTTTTCTTGAGGCGTCTGTTTTTGATTAGAATATTTGCGTTGTTGATTCGCTTTGTTTGTAATATGATTCAGTTGTGGACACACACTTATACATAAATATATTATGTACGTAGAAATTTGCTTGGGTGATTTGAGGGTTATGCGTATAATTGTTCTGTTCGTGCAATTGTTGCTAATTGTAAATGAATCATGGAAATCTGACGTTCGCATTTCTCAGCACGTTGCTGTTTGAACAAAATATAAACTGGATTTAATGTGTTTTGAGATTTCTTAGAAGAAATATTTTTATATATGAATATAAACAATTAGGTCTCATTTTGGGAAACTTTTGGTTACATTAAAAATTTATTATTTATGGACAAGAGGAATTTCAACGTGAACTTGTAACTTGCGTTGTAAATGTTAATATGTAACAGACAATTTTTCTTTATTTTCTTTTGGAATAGACCTTTGTCGAAAGAAATGCTAGATAATTAAGCCCATTTAGTTCAGTTTAAAGCCAAAATTATATAAGAACAATCTGTGACTTTGAAGAGCCTACTAATAACGAAAATGTCAAGCTTGTAAACCCTCAAAATATTAAAGAAATTTTGGGTTTGAACCAAAGTTGTTCGATTTAAAAAAGAAGAAGTAGAACTAAAATTATTAACTCTTACGAGGTGTTTTTTAAAAAAGACAGCGGGACTTCAACGGAATTTATTTGTATACATTTTTGAAAAGTTCTTTTCTTCTTGTATGGGGCTAGTTTCTTGACGATAATATATCGTAAGGGGCTTTGAAGGTTGTAATGTTTTTAAGAAGATAGACATTTAAAAAAGATGACAAAGACCTAGTGCCCTACTCATAAATTAAGTACGCAATGCCCTCTATTTTCAGCAGTAATTGAATCTTAAATTCAGATATCTTTGTAAAATCTAGGAAGATAAGACAAATTTCTGTTTCGTACCTAACAGACAGTTTCCCTTTGCGACTCCCTTAATGCAGTCTAAATACCTGAAAACGATAAACTCTTATATAAGTTTGATAGCCTGCTTTAGCCACATCCTTTGATTAATAGGTGCTACAATGTTACAGTAGACGAAAATCTAATAATTTTGTTTTAGTAAAGGTTTAGTTCATAGTACTTAGATAATCGTTAACTCTGAGAGATTCGTTCGGGTTGCCTGCATTAGGCTGCAGTTAAAAATTTTTTTTTCTAGAATAAGTAAGGGTAAGAAAACGGAGCCGTTGGCTCCTCAATCTACTCAAATTTTTTAAAGCGATGGCTTGATTCGACATACTAACCGATTATTTGCATCTTAAAGAAGTGAAAGGTAAGAACGCAATTTGAATTAGTTCAAAGAAAGTTCGTTGGGGTAGTAAGGTAAGTAGTATAACTAGTCCCTAGATCTACATTTCTGACCAAATCTGGCAGACTGTCAGTACTTCTACACACGGGGGGAAAGAAAGTACAGATTCGAACAAGGCTACTTCGATTAACTTTGGTTGATATTTGCGAATGGCATGGGCAATTCGAGTTTATAAAGTAAAACTTGGCGGACTGTTGAAAGCCCGTAAAAATTACTTTTCGGTCGAGTTTAAATTAAAACCGGAATGTATTTAAGGAATTCATCAAAGCTTCTTTTCTTAACATAGGCGAAGCTGGACTTCCCTATTTGAACGCGCTCCTCTCTATTTTTTGAGAAATCGTAAAAAAAAATTAACTAAGCATTATGTCTATGAAATTAGAACAGCTCCTAAATCTGCCTAAATGTAAAAATCTATTTTAAAAGAGGCTTTTCTCCTATTACTAAAATTTCAACTTTTAATAATTGAATAATATTTATTTAACATATTTGTATTGTTTAATTAACTTACCCATACAATGGCCTAAGCCCAATAAACAAGAATTTGTGTTGTGTTCTGGTAGAAGTTTTGTTGTTTGTTATGACGTATTACACCAAATCACTTGCTTTTGTTTTTATTTTTAAGTTCAAATGTCTCCACTCAATATAAATTGGTTAATTAACACAGTCTGCAAACAGTTGCTCTCAAACTGTTGCTTTATTTGTACAAACCGAACGCAAAGAAAACGAAAAAAAATAAAGAAGAACGCGAACTAAAATCAAACTTCACTTGAGTTTGACTATTTGTCTGTTTGTTTTGTATTGATGATTCAACTTTTTTTTTGCCTGTTCAATGCAGGTCCGAGTTTTTTAACAATATTGGCGAATTAATCGACATCGAAGTGGATTTTTGGTACCACACTGTCTATACTTAGTCTGCACTTGCACTTGGCTATTTTTGTTTAATTTGTATATTTTTGCCTGCTATTTGGCTATTTTCAACGTTCCGTTGCCGATGAGAGACGCTTGACGACTGAGAATTGAGTGCGCGTTCGCCTTCTATATATACGCGCGATCTCAATTGTATTGTCTTTGATATGGAGGTATGTGGGTATGCTGGCACAGTTTTGTTGTTGTTGTTCTTGTTTATTTGTTTAATCCACACAAACAAATTATTTCAATTTATGACGCAAAAAAAGCTTGAAAAATTCCACATACTTCGCGCAACGGGAAGGAGGGGCGGTTTTTGTTCGTGTGCTTTGCTTTGGTTTTGGGATTGAACAGAAATGAAGGGGTGATTTGAAATTTTTGGGGTAGGACTGGGTTCAAGCTGCAGTTGCTTCCGGTTGCTGTAAAGATAAGAGATGAAAAAATGGAATTAGTATTGGAAAATTAACAAAAGTAATTTATAAATATTTGAGTAGAAAGCTGCAAAAATATTTGTTAGCCACTGAAAAGGGAAATTCCCAATAAACAAAGTCGTGATTAAAATGGAAAAGCAGGCTTCGAGGTTATGAAAAAGTATTAGATAATAAAAAAAATGGAAGAAGTCGATAGGCTAGTGTTGGAAAGTGGTGAACCTATTATAAAATAGTGTGGTTCAGTTAAAATAAGAGAGACCTTGAGAGCATGAAGTAAGAGAAAGTTATGTAAACCATTAAAAAAAGTGATAGAAAGTATATTGTTTTACAGTTTGAGACAGAGAGATAATGGTAAAAGGAATAACTAAAACTCTTGGTGAGTGTGGAAAAGGTTAAAAGTTATTGTGTTTCAGAGAATACGACGAAACTAGAAAACTCCGATCAGTGTAGGAAAGTGAAATAAAATGTTAAGTGTTCTACGATTCTTTTTCATTACGCTAATCAAAATTTATCAGAAAGTGTTCATAACTCTTCATTTATATGACGAATCTAACTACGCAATAGCATGATAAATTTAAATAACTGCAAATTGTTTGTTTCCTTTGTTTTGACTTTTGGAAAGCTTTATCTATACGTGGAATAACAACCTTGTGCTGATAATTCTTAATGTTTAGTTTATTAATAAACAAAGTTTATGGTTGGCTCCGTCCGCTGTGTGTAACTAGTAGAGTGGAAAATTTGTTATTTGCGTGCGCTATGTCAAAATCACAGTCAGAATCTGTTTATAGAGTTTCCCCCTCCTTATCTAATCAAATTGGTGCGCTACACAGACATACATATATTATGCACCCCCTCATATAGAAAGGTAAAGGGAAGGAATGAGTCTATAAAGGTCACAGAGATCTGTGTAACCAATTGGCAAGTATAACACTCAAATGTAGATTTTCTACCTTTTCTATTTAAATCAAACAAGTTGGCAGCCATTTTGTAGGCCTAGGGCGCCATTTGCAAAATAGAAATAAAAACAGAAAACTATTTTTAAATATTTAGGACTAGGGCAGCTTTTCATGCTCAACAAGGCACAGACCCAGGCCCACCGAAAACATCAAAACAATGCCAAAGCTAATGCTCTTGTTTACAAAATGCACATTCTACTTTGCACCTCCCCTGCGCCGTTGTTCTTCACTCACCACTTTTGTGATTTCATATAGCTAGCCATATAGTTGAGGAGGTTTTTATTTTTGCGTCGTTAGATATAAAATCTGTAGACAAGACAAACATTTTGAGGGTATAATTAAAAACTAGGCATAAAATGTTTACAACCACAAAATTTTCAATGCAGTTTACAAGGTCACAATCGCAGCAACATTTTGCATGCAACTGTACTTGATTTGAAAGAAAGGGATGGGAAGCCAAAGAAAGCTCAGTGTTATAAAACTTCAAGCATGAGTAGAGCGTTTCCTAGAAAGTTAATAAAACAAAGTAAGGTGGAACTCATTTAAAGAGAAATAACTATGAAAATGAATAAATAGAAAGGTTTCCACATTGAAACAAGCATAACAAAGTCTGTGAATAAATTTTGTTTGTCCATAACTTTAAATTGAATCTTTATGCGCGCATAGGAAATCACAGTGGTTAGAGCGAGACGGCACTCAGAGAGCGAAAGTAAGAGCAAACAGCTGACTAATTTTTGACAAACGGACTGAGCAGTCAGTCTATATATTCTAAATTTATTTTTGTTCGTAACTTTTAAAACAAGACACACGCACCAAAAATGAGGATGTTCGACTGTACAGCTGTTTCAAGAACCACCCGGTCAATAAGTCATGGAGCAATGAGTATTAAAGATCAAATTTACGCTGCCTCTCAATAATTGAGTGGAGTTAAGTAATAGCTCACATTGAGAATCTTTTTGTGAAATAGGAAATCTCAGTGGTTACAGTCTATTTATTCTAGTCTGTGAATAATTTTTGTTTGTCCATAACTTTTAAAACAAGTCACAAACACACCACGAAAGAGGATGCTCGACCGTACAGCTGTATCAAGAACCTCCCGGCTCTAACATCAGCAGGCTTTGCCTGCCAACTCCTGCATGCTCTCCAGCATTGCTATTACTGTTTGGAGTTTCCGAAGGCAGCACATGTGAAAAACTGACAAATTGACAGAAGACTTTGTCTATATGTGTGCCCCCATTTCGGTCATTTTGTACAAGTGGGTGAAATTCTTTCCCCTCAGTTAACACACTGGGTATAAGTTAATCATTAGAGTCTTCCAGCAATCTTTCACATCACAATCGTACTGAACGTGCGCTAGACTGATACTTGTGATGCAGAAGCAGCTAATACAAGAAATTCGACAATACATTGATAGTTTTTGCAAAACTTTAAAGCTTAAAGATTGCTTTTCATCTTCATCAAAAAATGAACATGGTAGAGAATCATTAATTCTTTTATTTACCATTCTTAGAGCCTTTATTTATTAATTCCTTTTGAATATTACACAATAAAGCAAAATGTTCCTTTGCAATCTGTTTTTCTTGGAAGAAGGCTTACAAATATTGGAAATTGGCAAACTTTTATTTGTAGCAGGTAGAAAATAATGTAATAGAACTAATTTTTGTACCAATTAGGGTTCGGGAAGAAAAAATTGTTCTGCTTCGGTTCTGGTTCGGTTCGGACTTACCAACTCCGGAAACTTCGACTCCGGAGAGGTTTAACTCCGAACCGGTATGCAGCCCTGATTTTATTACATCAATGAAGTAATTAATTAACAAAATTATCAGGGGTGTCCTGGAAATCTCTAGAGATTTTCGTATAAACGATTGCACTTCGAACTAAACTGGGAAAACTTTATTTGCGAAATGCCAAGAATCAGACCGCCTACTAGATTATGTGGAAGGAAAACCGTACGCATCAAATCTACTTGGCTTCGAGCAGGCGGTTTCAAATCGCTCAACTTTTGTCATCTAATCTAGTAGCCGGGCATATTTGAGCCCCTTAACATATAAATTTAAACAGCTTTAATATCAAATACGAAAATCTCTAGAGATTTCTGTGACACATCCGAATACTAGGCAAAAAATAAAATTTTTAAAAATACTAACAATTATAAAAATACTATGAAAAATTTCATTATATTTTTGATTAAACCAAAAGAAGAAATCATTTTAAAAACCCAAATCCAATAAAGTTTAAATAAAGGCTGCAAGCCGGTCCTGAACTAGGGTTGTCGATATTTCTCAAAATATCAATATCGATAATATCAAAAATCCAAATTTTCAATATCGATAATTGATATATCGCCTTCAAAAAACATCGATATATCGATATTATCGTTATTTTCTAAAGCTTAAGAAAACTGAAAAGCTTTATAGGAACGTCTTCAACATAAAACTACTAGTGAAACTACATAGTACATTTTTTCAAATTACATTAATTCTTTCTCTTTAAACCTTAAGATCGTGTACTCAAAAGAGATACAAATTTAGTTGGGCACCTTAATTCTTTTCTGTTCTTATTTCAAGGCAGTTCAAACGTGCTTTTTTTCATGTCAAGTATTGTGACGAACTAAATTTGTATCTTATATGAGTGTAGGCTTTAAAGACTCACAGATTATGGTTAAAAAAATATCAAGTGAAGAATTTCAGAGAACCCACCTAATGTGTTCTCCAGTCATTCTGCTTCGGGTGTCTGCAAGTCAGCGATTGTCACCTGATACCCCCAGGGACCGAAGACATTTACTGTTTACATATAAACAATTTAAACGCTTGCCGAAGCAAAGGCCAAGAGAGTAAAGTATCGAAATGCACTTTCAGACAGCACGAACAATTCATCCGCACTAGCTCTTCAATAAGCTATTGGGTTCGATATCTTCAATATATTCTAACACTGACACCTAATATTGCAGCGTATTTCTGCATCCATACGTGTATGATTAGTTCTTAAATGTGATTTTAAGTTGTATTACCAGATGATTTATCAGTCTAGCCATATAATTTGCACCTATTACCATTGTAACTTTTCTGATATATCGTTTATAAAAATATCGATAATCGCCAATATCGGCATACAAAATATCATATCGGAATAACCCTTATCGTCCAACATAAATATCGATGTATCGATATATCGATCAAATATTGACAACCCTATCCTGTACCAAATCCCTTAGAACCGGTTCGGTTTTTGAGTGCGTCGAACCAGACCATAAACCGAACCCCTAACATTGTTGGCTCCTTCAACCTGAACCCGAACCAGACCACTTTTTTGCAAAGCAGCCAAATTAAAACACAATATGAGGCGGACCTTCAATTCGGAAACCGGAAAATACCCATGAAGTTTCTAATTCTACCCGGAAAGAACTGGCGAAAATCGAGAAGTTGTCAGGGACATCAAACGAGGCCGAACATCGCATTACAATGAAAGACGATCAACCTATTAAGCAACGACAAAGTAGCATAACATAAGTAGCTTAGATCTAAAAGATGGGTATTGGCAGATTCCTTTAGAAAAAAAGAGTCGCCCAATACGGCGTTTACAGTACCTGCTGTGTGTTAGATAACCTCACAATTTACTCTGCTGTAGAAGATGAGAAATCGGCCCTAAGCAAAGAATCAAACCGAAACGATTTTCTGTTCCGGTTTCGGTTCCGGTACGTACCGAAACTAATGATTCGGTAAAAGGTTCTGTTTTGGTTCTGATACTGTTTCGGTATTCGTGTTCCGGTAGAAGCTCCAAAAATAAGTTCTTAATGAGTGTTTTTGAAATTCATCTTTTAATGACTCAACGTCTGATTGCGAAGAAGAGAAGTTTATAAAAGCAATAAAAATCAATAAACAAATATTAGATAACAATTAGATATCAAATCTGTAAATGATGTTATAGATTCCTCCGAAAATTGTCCAAGAGAACATACATCGACAAATGTTTTAAATTTTTGAAAAGGTATACAAAGAGAGGACTTTAAAAATATTGCCTTACTGCCACTGGATCGGGCCTTTCTAATCTAAGAACTAGAATAGATGAACAGCTCCAAGAAGATATAATGCTTGTTAAATTTAACTAAGCAGTTCTCAAAAGTTGTAAATGTCAGCTAATAAATTTGGGAACTAAAATCATATTATTGAAATATACAATAGTATTTAAAAAAATATGTATTTATAAATTGAAACTATTCTTTTATGTTCAGGCGAAAAGAGGTTCGAACCAAAACCTTGGGTTCAGGGGTTTCGAGAACCTGTTCGCGAACCGAACCTTAGATTTTACAAATGGTTTCCCAACCTTCTCCAAATTTTGAGTCTTGAGCCTTGTTTAACTATTTGTCAAAAAACCTCAAAGTAAAAAAATTCATAAAATTCTACTAGAGCTAGGCGCTGGAAAGAAAACCGGCAAAAAGGGACGACCAAAAGTAAGTTGGGAAGATCAAGTGCAGAAACGACTGGCGGACGTTGATTGCACTGGCCAAAACTGTTTAGCCGTTGGAATAATAATAATGTGAATTAGATTAAGTGGTCCTGACGAGAAAATGTTGATACAACGACGGTAAAAGATTATACTCGTAAAAAAAAGTCGGTGTTTAACTTAGAAGATTGTGGTGACATCCTTTGGCATAAAAGTTTATTCAACATTATACGATTTGTTTGCGGTCATTATTCAAGAACAAACGTTAAACAAGGCAACAACATTTGATTTTTTTAGCATATTGAAGAGTTGGTTATGTTCCTAAATAATTTTCGTGTGCCGAACACAAATCTGTTTGCGGAAATGGTCCATCACGTCTAGGTATTTCCTAATTTTACTGTCTTTGATATTATCGGAAAGTACTATTCATTAACTTTGAAATAATCTATGAAAAACAATTCTACGAACTATTTAAGCGAAAATATATCATTTTAGATACATGTGTTCAAAATTACCAAATTGTTGCTGCCCAAAAGTATGCTATGCAAAACATAGAGGAATAGTATTTTGTGTTGAATTCTAATGAAAATTATGAACAACACATATTGCATGCTTATGGGCAGTACAAAATATGATCACATCTAGCACGATTCACTTAAGAATATCGTAGAATTGTTTGGGACAATGTATTTTAAAGCTAAGAAATAGTACTATACGATATTATCAAACAAAATAAAAGGTCCTTCAAATTACCAATAATCTAGACTTGATGGACCATTTCCGAAACAAATTCGTGTTCAGCACACGAAAATCATCTAGAATCAGAATTTTTTCATTTGTAGTACAATGTTCTCACTTTAAGAACAACTTTTTGAGTTCGCAAAAACTTGATTTGAGTTGAAATTTTTTCGTTTATAAAAACATTTTATACTCATTTAAAAAAAAAAAATTGATTAATTCAGGATCAGGTTATAAGCGGATCTTCACATTGTAGAGCTCTAGGAATAGGCGACGTATCTTTTTGGAGCGGGAGGACTGATATGCTGCTGCTCCGCCTATATTTCAAAGAACTTTGCATATCAAATATAAATTTTTTAAATAGGATCAACATTTTCTAAAACCCGTCTATTCACTGATTATGATAACTCTAATGCCCATCTTAAGTCCAATGTTCCTTAGATTATATCACTATGTGTAAAAAAATATTGAAAACCAAAAATATTTTAATAAGACGCAAATTGTTTCTTCTCTTCGTTCGGAAATGAACATATTCATTTGACAATAATATTTTGCAAATTTGTTGAATATTATAAAAGGTCATTTTAGTATTTTCTTAGCTGCAATCCAAAGTATAGAAACCTCTACTTTGAAGGGCATCTGCATTTGCATAAATTTGTCAGTTAATGAAGTCAAAGCTTTGCGAGTTATTAAATTCATAATTTATGACTCAGACAAGCTGAACGGAATCCCAAGTTCGTAGGTCGTCGCAAAAATGAAAAAAACTAGACAAATTCGATTAGGCATAAATGAAGCTATGAAATTGGATGCTTTTCTTCATTGACGTTAGTAACTAAAGTAGTTCAATGTCGTTGCCTTTGACGTCATTGTTAGCACCATCCGTCCAAGCCGGCCGGTAATGAAGAGGACGGAACGGCCCTCCCACTGACCCCAGCCTTTCCAATGGCCGCATCGTGCCACGTGTCGCGTGTCGTCTGGTTTGACTATTTGTAAACAAATTTGGTCGCCCTTTTCTGGTATTGAAGTCTTTGTCCGTTTTACTATCAAAACATTGGGCGGATATGGCGCAGGCGCTGGATGTGTGGAAATGTTGGGAAAATGGAAAGCAGACGACAACAAAGTGCAATGAATTTCTTACAGTCGAAGCAAAAAAAAAGAGGCGAGAGACAACAAAGGGCCATGAAGACAATACAGTCGAGGCTAAGAAAGTTTACATTATTTCATGTAAATAGAAATTTTGTTAGGTAAAATATTAAAAAAAATTTAATACATGATTACAAAAGAAATGTGTTCCCAAACCATAAATTTAGCAAAGTTGGAAAAAATATAATTTATTTATACATTAAAAATGTATTTTACTTTCATCAAGGCAGCCATTAAACAGCTATCTAAATATTGAACTTTGAATTTCAGTTTCTGTGCTTTTTAGGCTCTGAATTTCCAGGTCAAAAGGACCTCTTTAAACAATCTCACAAAACACACACAAGCGATAATATAATCATTTATCACAAGATTTTGTTTAGACACAATATTTGTTCTATGACCACTGCAAATTTGCATGTGTTCTGATCCTTTGTCAAACAAGCTACATGCAATCCCGCATGGAGAAGACAAACACGCTACCTGCAATTCATTGTGTGTAAAATAAACGCAGTATGAGGTAAGACCATGTAAGTATAATTACTACTAAATTAGTACATATTGTAGATTCAGTGCATGTTCATTAAAAGTGGGAAACTACTTTAACACCTTTCAAGAAAAGAACAAGGGTGAAATTAGTAATCATAGTTGAGAAGGTAAGGTAGATAAGGAAGAACTTTAGTACTTAAGATCCAATGCTGAAAAGTTAGTCAATTAGCAAGCAGCATACAAAAAAGTTTTTAAAAAATATATATTTTATTTAATTAATGAGTTTGGCTTTCTCTAGGTCCGAAAAAGTTGCGATTGTTCACAACAGTAAACAAATTATGCATTAAACATGAAATAGAGCTGGTTGCCTATATGGTACCGATTCATCATTCTCCCGAATGAATTTTCAGTAGGCTTTCCGCTGGAGAAATAGCGTCAACTGCCTTTTCTTACAATCAATGCTTTAGATTCAAATTCAAATTCTAAAACACTAGAAATTAATTCATGTATCTTCAGTACGCTTTCCGTTGGAGAAATCATAGCGTCAACTGCCTTTTCTTACAATCATGAAAAATGCCCTTCAAAGTATGCTACATTAAAGAATTTGTTATTTGCTTTAGAACTTAGTAATTTTGCATACATTAAACAACTCCTACAATCTGATTGAATTTACGGTATCCCAGCAAACCTTTTGTCGGGTTTCTTACATATCTCGGCAAAAAATGAGTTTCGCTATAGTTTTAGATGAGAGCCTGCTGATAGTTTGGTGATTTACAATAGCAAAACACAGAAGGTTTCGCATTTTAAACATAAAAGAGATAAATTAGCGATACGTGGTATCCATTTCAATTGTGCTAGTTATATTGCCAGAGTGATATATAAGAACTTGAGAATTACAAGCAGGCAATTATCGCTGAATGCTTTCAGACAGATTCAATTCAAGTAACCCTTTAGTTCCCTAAAACGTTAGTCCCATCGTGTTTTTTCAGTCTAAGGGAACCGAGCTCAAATCCCCGCAGAGTAAGAAAATAAAAGGTTTGCATGTAATAAATAAAAGTTTGTTTAATTAGTTGTTTTTCGGAATAAAAAAATAATTGAGGCTAGCTGCATTTTTGAACATTTTTTTGTGTGAAACGCATTCTTATCCAGGAGAAGAGACTTTTTCGTATCTCCCAGAAGAAACGGTTTCCCTCCTCCAAGAAGTGTCGCAGAGTGGCACATTTCTTCCCAAAGGGAGATAAGAATGCGATAAATATGCGATTATTTAGTCACCAAAGCTGTATCATTTTTGGCATGTTTGACTTTTTAATTTGAGGAAAGACAACTCTTCTTCTTCCTTTCCTCCGCCAGGCCACATGCCATAGGACACCTTATCAACTTCAAACTTTTTTTATTTAAGACTTCTGAAAAAAACAAATAAATATAAAAATTGTTGTGCTCAACTGGGATTCGAACCCACGACCATGCACACTCTGAACATGAATGGAATGGACTTTCATCGCACACCACCAACAACATCGCTCTCGCCTTCCAATTTATGGTCATGTGATCTCGAAAGGGATTGAAGTAAGCACATTTGGAATGATTCAAGTTCGAAAGGCATGGGTCAATCCTTAAAGGGTTGAATTGTGTAGAATATCCTGGAAGTCGAGATTGAATTTTCAAGCTCATGCCGGGCTTACTCCAAGATTTAAGAGATTGAAAATATCTCGACTTTTTTTTCTGTGTACTGGAAGAATCGCATTCTAATCTTCTGCAATAAAAATGTTTGTTGGGATGGATTTTGTATGAACTGATCATTATCGTATTCAAGTAGATAAATTACACTGTGCGACAAATTTCAACTTTTTTAAAAAGTACCAAGCACCACTATGCGGAATCGATAGTGCTACCCGAACTGAGTAAATCCCTATCAGCGTTTGGCTAGATTGGAAGCACTTTTTTTATGGACCCTCAAAGTTTTTGAAATTGGCTAATTTGCTCTCAACTTGTTAAAAAATGTATTAGCATGTTAAAATATTTTATACAGTCTTAATTTGGCAACCTTTTTGCTGATAAATTACAGAACTTTCGAAAAATTTAAAAAATCATTTTTTCTTAAATCATGGATAACAACAAGTAAAACGAGTAATGTTTTGCTTTAAAAGCTTAAAAAAACTTAATTGGCTGCTATTTTGGTGAAAAATTACTTAGTATCTAATAAACAATGACAAAAAAAAAGTCATATTTTTTTGGAAATTCACACTTTTGGTGCCGTTTTGGAGGATGTAGAAGTGTTCAGATTGTAAAACCTTGTTCAGCAGAGTTGTTTGGTATCTCAAAAGCTTCTTTTTTGCCAAAGAAAGTGTTCGAAAAATTCTGATTTTTTAAAAGTTATACTCGAAAAAGTAAAAAATACGTTTTTTGAAAAAAAAGTTTTTTAAGAAATACTCCCGGAAAAAAATTAATTTTTAAAAAATCTTTGTATAAAATTTTTTTGCGGACTGTGCTACAACTTTGCCGAAGACAGTTTACAGCTATCACTAAAACTGAATAAGCTTTTCGCCCAAAACAAATGACACCTTTTTTTGTTTGGCACACCCAATTTCAAAAACTTTGAGGGTCCATAAAAAAAAGTGCTTCCAATCTAGCCAAACTCTGATAGGGATTTACCCAGTTCGGGTAGCACTATCGATTCAGCATAGTGTAGCTTGTTAGTTTTTTTGACTGTTGCATAGTTTAATCAATTGATAAGGAGCTGCAGCTGCTCAGAGCAACACTAAAGTAATTTTTAATTATTTCCTCATGCGCACCATTCTCACTTTTAAGCGACGCCAGTGTAAACTAACCCCCTTGCCTTGCTTCGCTTTTGCGCATTTTTATTGACTTTTCTTTGTTGTCTACTTGTTGTTGCATTTGTTATTGTTATTTTATGTGCCAGGGCTTTCCTTTTAGTCTTCAATTTCAGAATCCTTAAAAGTAATTTTTCGTCCTCCAGTCAAATTGTAAAATCAATTGTAGACTATGAAAATGGAACTTACCCCAACAAACTCCAGCACTCACAACCGGACGCACACTCACACACGCACTAACTGCCGGAGAAAGTAGTTACTATAATAGCTTTAGAGCTTTTTACTCCAATTGTAAGAACCGTTATAGAAAAATAAAATCAATATAATCATTTTGGTGTGCATATTGAGAACAGTCATGGCACACGCACACACCTAAACAGACACACAAAGAATCCTCTCGAAGAACTAAGGCACAGGGGCGGGAACAGAGGGTACGATTTCTGATTTATTTTTGCTTTCTCAATTTTAGTTTTTATGCCTTTTGCGTTTGTGTGGCATTAGGGAAACAAACACTATTCGCTGGACAAGGGATAACGTAACGTTTTATCGTGTAAGTCTATGATATAATTATTTTCTAGTTCTTTCGACACTCTTCGACGACGTCTGTTTCGTTTGGTGTGGAAAATTCAACTGCCTGGTTGGCAACGATACAACAGCAACTGAGTCACCTAAAATGCGCTATTCCAAGCTTGGACTTCCAATGAAATTTCCATTGACTTGGCTTGAAACTGCAATGCGACGACCACGACGACGGGGACAACCGACTGCGTCATCAATATAGCCCTGGTCAGTTCAATTAATTTTATTAGAAGGTTCCCTTGGGGTTGAACCGATGTCAAGTGAAGGTTGAAATAATGGCAAAGGCTTATTTCGAAAATTGGTTAAACGGTTATTTTGTTTAATTTTAACGAAATATTTTATAAAATATACAGAAAAAAAGAAACCAAAACAGCTTGAACTCCTTCAATGTAGCCTTGCTTGTTGATTAGATGGTTGCCTTCTGGCTCCTTTAATTTGAGTTTGTTTGAGCTGTTCCCACAGCATTTGTTCCCTCTCCTCTGGGGCTAATTGTTCTTGATTTAGAATGACCCTGGCCAAAACCTCATGTTTCTTCTTCTTTCTTTTCTTGTTTTTCCTCCTTTTCATGTCTGGTTGAGCTTCTTCCACCTTATTGACCATCAAACGTTGTCCACTTGCGGGTACACCAGAAGTATCCAGGGGTACGACACCAAGAGCTTTGAGACTTAGATTGGCCTCGGCATTATCACTAGTTTTTGGATAGACCGGTTCGAGTCGAGCAGCGGCCGGAGGAGCGGCCTCACGAAATCGCTTGGCCTGCTTCTTCATCAACCAATCGGCATCCTTAAGCTGCTGGAGTTGCTGATAATATTCTGCTCTTACTTTTTGAGCCAATTTCAATTCTTCCTTGCGGGCAGCGTCAAGAACTGTTTGGGTATCTAGATCACCCGAGGGGCGTATGCCAAAGCAGAAACCTTGACGCTGATCATGTTTGGGCGAAAATGAAGCTGAAGGAGTGGTACTAGGTGCATCTAGACGTTCCTTATTCTTTTCTGGAGGTTTGTTCTGTTGTTCACTTTCATGACTTTGGCAATTGCTTGGCGATCGATTTAATATTTCCAATTCCAAATAGTTGAGAGTCCTGAGTACCAACAAAGCATGCTTTTTCATGGATTGAACGGTCTTGAGCAAATCTGCCAAAACCGTAGGATCATACGGCTGTGGCTTGTTCTTCTTCTTCTCTTTGCTGCTTTTATTTTTGTCCTTAGAGGGTGACTTGGCTGGGGTATAGGGGGTAGGTTCGGGCAAACAAACGAGCGGCGATTCTGTGCGAGGCTGAATTTCTGTAGAGGCAGCTTTTGTACTGCAGGTGCTGGTAGGGAGCTTGGATTTTTGGCTACAGGTCAGAGTCTTGGCCAGTAAATTTTGTTTGGTCTCAGTTCTGGGCTCATCCTTAAACGGACGAATCTCCACTCCCCCATTTCGTACCTTTTGCAGATTTATAAGACGTTCAAATGCCCGATCCGATGCTGCATTTTGTTCACGCTGTCGGTCCTGCTGCTCGTACTTTTTGAAATTGACATTTTCTTCCTGATCATCGCCTGTCTCTAAGTCCGCTTCAGGTTTAGCTACTTTGCCACTTGTATTGTTTAACCAATAGCGTAAGTTGTCCTTCGCCTTTTTGGCCTGGAGCAGATCGGCTGTATTCTGTTTCACGGTATTCTTAAACCCCAAGGATTTTGTGTAATCCGATTGGGGCATCAAATCAGAGGCCTTATACTCACGATGCACATATTTGGCTTTCTTATTGAGTCTGGTGTCCTGATCGAGCTCATCGAAAAGTTTAGTTGGATCATGATCATCCTGGGAATTGGGATCCCATTCATTAAGGTCACGACGTTCGGTCTGGTAGCGTCGCATAATGGGAAATCTTAAGGCACCATCATCCAGCTCGACTTTATCGGCAATGCTGCCGGGCACTTGTCTCAGGTTAACCACAATCACAATTACCATTAAAAGACTTTTGGCTATTTTGTGACAACGTTTACGAATTGACATTGTTTTCAAAAGCAAATCGTCATGATAGAAGTGTTATTTGTATTTGTTATTTGGGAGGCAAAAACTACTACGAGGCGTACTTTTTAAATTTTAAAACAAAAATTAATTTTTTTAATTTTAAATTTTAATATTAATTTTAAAAAACTAATAAACAATTTTTTTTTAGTTTTAAATATTTTAAAATTCATTTTTTTTATGTCTAAAATATGTTAAAATATTCATAACAGTTTTTTATTTACGTTCTAAAAATAAGTATTAGAGCAGTAAAAAAAAGTCAAAGCGTATAATAATAAGAAAAGGAGACACGTTAACATTAAGAACAAAGAAGTTTTCATACACTTGAAACCCACTTTTCCCCGAGTTGTCTATGGCGATAGGATATAGACATCGATTTTGACCAAAATCCCGAAATTGTTAATATTAATAACCGGTGTTTGAGCATGAGACACGTAATATTGAGAACAAAACAGTATTTCTCACTAAAACCCATTTTTCGAACGAACATTCCTATGGCAGCTATAAGATATAGTCATCCGATCCGGTCGGTTCCGACATATTAGCAGTGTGCAGTAAAAAGAAGACTCTGTGCAAAGTTTCAGCTCGATAGCTCTAAAACTGAGGGACTAGTTTGCGTAGAAACAGACAGACGGACAGACAGACGGACGGACAAAGCTCAATCGACTCAGCTCGTCACCCTGATCAAGAATATATATAGTTTATAGGGTCGGAAATAAACATATGATTGGAATTTAGTGAAAACTATGCCAAATTTTTGCTGGTGTATGTACATTTGCAATAGCTCTTAAAACCACCATCACCATAGAACTGTTGATCTACTTGGGAGCTGTAACAGAGCAGTAACCTTTAACTTTTTATTATCGCCCTAAAACGTTTATTTACAAATTCAAAGGCCTAATTCATTTGTCAAACTATTTTCCCCTCTAAAACTGTTTTTGTTAAGCGATTTGTTGGCACTAAAGTTAAGTTCACACTGACAAATAATGTGTAAAAACCTAAACTTGATTCCATACGCAAATAATTTGAGCAAATATGACCTAAAAGTTCCCTAATTAAGCCTATTTGGTCAATTTGTGACTTTTTCATCAAAAATGTGCTATTTTTTTACAAAGTTCAAAAGTCAAGTTCAGTTGTCCAAGCATTTACTGTGCATCTCCATTTTTTTATGTGCAACTAATTTGGCAATTGCTCAAAACTAATATGGCTCTCAAACTGTTAACATTCACAAAATGACGCCTATCGGTTTTCAAACTGCTGCTCTAAGGCTTGCAGTTTTTATAATCAATTAATCACAAATTAAGAAAATGGCAACTGTGCATTCCAAACTGCTTTAAAATGTATAGAATTTTATTTATCACTCTTAAAATGTTGAAGATCGACTCAAAAACAAAAGTTCACAAATTTTCCAATGACTGTAAAAAATGCATTCCAACTACTTTACAGTGTTACTTATACTCACTCTGTGTAAAACTGTAGAATTAAAATTGCTTAATAATTTATCAACTGCTGTAAAACTGTGCCCGCTTAAATTTCATCAACGATCATAGTAATATTTTGCATCTATTTTTTATATGAACTGCCCTATCTATACTATTATTTATATAAACATTATTTACTGCCTTTTTGTATTAGATTTGATCAGTGTCTGTCAAAGTTTTACAGTTTTCACTCACAAAATGTTACTAAACTGTTCATTCACGCTCTGCAAGTGTAATTTTGCATTTTTCTCTCCTCCAAGCCTAAAGCATCTCAAACTGATTAAATTTCGATTTTAATCCAATGCATCTCAAACAATTCCCCCACAACATGACTTAACTCTGTATGTAAAAATTACTTAACCACTTATTTTATTAACTCCTAAACTAATATACACATAAATATACAAAATTTTATTTATATTTTTTTAAGCAAGTTGACTTTTTAACTTCTTCCAAACTTCAAATTGAAATGTATTAAAACGACTTTAAAACGATACAAAAAGCATATACGAATAAGCTAAATCTAGTAATTAGTTTTGTACCCAGCTCATGATATTTAACTTGAGAATGCGTTCATCGAGAGAATGTATTATATACAAATTTACTAAGGAAATTGAAAGATTTATGCATACCAACAAATTCTAATTATGTTGACGTGGCTTCCGTCTAAACGTAATACGTATTTATAACTATGTAAGAAGTTAAATTAATAAGCATCTATATACATGTCTATATACGAATATGAGATATATGCCTGCCAGTTTTTTATATGGCAGCTATACGATATATTCATCCGACTTTGATCGAACTCTCCAAAATTGTGTTGAAACCGATAATATTCATAACTGGAAGGTATAAAGACGCTACCATTGAAAACAAAAAAGTTTTTCTCACTAGAACTATTTTTTCGACCGATCGTTCCTATGGCAGCTTAATGGTAATTTTTTAGCTATTATCTTTTTGGCAACACTGGTTTAAACAGCTCACTGTCAAACATCTCAGTTTGGTCTATAATTCAACCATGAATCGTCTTACAAACGATCAACGCTTGCAAATTATTGAATTTTATTATCAAAATGCTCTTTTAAGAAGGTTCATCGCGCGCTTCTTCCATTTTGTGGTCAGTTTAATCGACCCACTGAAGCGGCTATTCGGCCTATTGTGACTAAATTTCGCACCAAATTTACATTGTTGGACATTAAACCACCAACACGCTTACGTAGAGTGCGAACTGAAGAAAATATCGTAGCTGTATCGGTCAGTGTTAATGATGACCATCAATTATCGATTCGTCGCCGTTCGCAGCAATTGGGCCTCTGTTACTCAACAACGTGGAAAATTTTTCGGAAGGATTTAGGTGTGAAGCCTTTTTAAAATACAGCTGGTGCAAGAATTGAAGCCGAACGACCTACCGCAACGTAGAATTTTTGGTGAATGGGCTCTTGGAAAGTTGGCCGAAGATCCACTTTTTTACCGAAAAATTGTGTTCAGCGACGAAGCTCATTTTTGGCTCAATGGGTAGAAGCATTGCAAGAGCTACCAATGCATCCAGAAAAAGTCACAGTTTGGTGCGGTTTATGGGCTGGTGGCATTATTGGAGCGTACTTCTTCAAAGACCCAAAATGCAAGAGCTTGACTTGCATGACATGTGGTTTCAACAAGACGGTGCCACATGCCACACAGCACTCGCAACAATGGACGAGAGGCGAGTTCGGTAAACATTTTATTTCACGTTCGGGACCGGTCAATTGGCCGCTTAGATCGTGCGATTTAACGCCTTAAGACTATTTTTTGTCGGGCTATTTTAAAGCTCATGTCTATACAGACAAGCCCGCTTCAAATGACGCATAGAGAACTTATAAATATGAGGTTCGAAGACGTTAGCATGGAAAACAAAAAAGTTGTTCTCACTAAAACTACTTTTTCAACCGATCGTTTCTATGGCAGCCGTAACAAGTTTGGGAGCGATAGCATTGAAATCAAAGTAGTTTTTTCACTAAGACTTTTTCTCAGACCTATCCTATGTATGGCAGCTGTACTATATAGTTCTTTGATTTTAATAAATCTCGTCGAAATTATGTGAAATCATAGAAAACCTTTAAATACGAGGATTAGGAGCGATAGCATTGAAAATAAAAAAGTTTTTCATAATAAAACTAATTTTTCAACCGATCGTTCCTATGGCAGCTGTAGTCTGCCGATCAGGCCGGTTCCGACAATTGTGCAGCGTATTTGTACCAAAAGACTTCGTGCAAAGTTTGGTTGAGATAGCTTTAAAACTGACTGCAATAGGGGCAATAGGGGCTGAACCCCCTGAAACTGGAACGTACGAACGCTTTGGGAACCTTTACGTCTAGTGCATAACAACTTTGCACCTGGTGTTGCTGAAGAATTCTGACGAAAGGCCTTAAGATTAGCTGGCAACTCTTTTTCGAATACTGCTGTCGGTCTGACGGCCTGCTGCATCTTTTATGTGCTAGATTTTTCATAAACAAAACGGCCAGAAATCAAATTTAACGAATGAGCCTGGCTTATTCAATTCTTTGGAAAATATCCTTCTCTCCTCCCAGAAACATACATTATCATCTTCAACATCAGTACAAAATGTTTACAGAATATAAATACATATAAGCTTATGCTCACATGCACTGCAAATTTTTAGTTTTATGTGAGTACTCTGTACAATGTACAGTTGGTTGACTGCCACAAACCAGAGAAAGAGTGCAGGACACCTCTTTGCGGAGTGACTCAATTGAGACGATTCTGCGAGTAGACGCCCAAGCTTTTAACTCAACCAATGGCAATCCGTTGTTTAAAGCGTTCACGTATATCTGGAAAAACAAATTTCTGAAGTAATTAGCGGTTCTTTGACCGTTGTATTTAACGTAGAATTGCGATCATGCATCGCATCTGGGATGATTTGGTTTGATTTTTGCTATTTTTGACTCTTATTGGCCATTTCGCGATTTAATCATTCTTTAGTAGCGTTGTGTTAATAAATATCTTTGCTAATGGAGGCTCAAGATTTACGCCAGATTTAGTCAGCTAGATAGTCCCATATTGTCACATAATATATCAATTTGTACACTAACAGATTAAATTTGGATATTATTTTTTTAGATAAGTCAATCAATTAAAAAACTTTCAAAGCACTGACAGTCGACTGTCGAAGTATTCATCTCAAACTCTGAATAATGGGCAAGCTTTAGCCTAAACTAACTGTTAATGCTCTCTTTAAGCTAAAAATGGAAATAGAGAGAAAATTGTAAAAGGGAGAATAGGATTGGAAGATGCCTTCTGGTTCCAATACATTTTAAGGTGACTAAACGGACCTGTCTTTAATTGAATTTCGCTAAGCGTAGTTGTACCATGTTTTGAATAGTCTGTTTAAAAATCTCTTAACATGTGTCATCTAATCTAGTAACGGAGAACATGGGATTCATTCCACATATAAGGCAATCAGTTTAATTTCGAAATGCAAGAGTTTATACGAAAATCTCTACAGATTCTTGGATTTAATGTAAGATTTGAATGCGAAATGACAACTTTTATACGGAAATCGACGTCGAAATGTGGGTCATACATCATGATTCAGAATTAATATTTGAGTCAAATGTTGTAAAAGCAAGTCTAAAACCGTCGGATCGACATTTTTGGATAGATTTTGTTAAAACTGATTGAAAATTTTGTTTCTCGGATCACTAAAATTCAAATATCGGTTTTGGTCAAGATCTGGTGTGATTTAAAACGGTTAATTTCAGAAGAACGCTGCCGTTTGGATTCCCTTTTAATTCATGTCTAAAACGGTTCTCAATATAATGCCAAAATGAGGTAAATTCTACCCAAACACCAATAATTATTTGTTAAACAAAGAGAAAATGCAATGTTCCACATTTCATTGCTCCAGGCCGTCGCTGGCTAAGTTAATTTTTAAATTTGGCGCCCCAAGTTTGCTGACCAACAAATCTCAAAAATAATCGAATGTGGTCACACTAGAAAACGAAACAGCAATGGGCGTCTTGACAACTCTATTTCGGCAACCCTACGTTGGCCTTGCTCTGTCAATTTTATTTTAGCAGAGCGTCATTAATTTTAACACAAAGTTTTAGTTTAGTTTCGACTTTTCTTATAAAACAGACGAGAATTTAATGAGATTAATAAAAGCATATCTTTTAATAAACTCTCAAAAGCAGTATTAAAAACAGTAAAAAAAGGTTGGCGCCAATCGCAAATTGAATCGCCCTCAGGGTTAAGATTAGACGGAAAACCTTTGAAAAGTGCGTGAATTTATGCAGACGAAAGTGCATATCATATCGAAATTTCCAATTCCTTAATAATAGGTAAGTAAAATTGGACAGAACGGTGGCTCCATTTTTTCTATGTGTATGTATGTGTTAGTGTCTGCCTACAAAAAATAACGGCGTTTCTTTTCTTGGTGCGTCGTCCTTCTTTGTCCGGTAGAAAGAGCAGACGCAAAGAAGTATACATTCGCATATATATAAAACTCAATTTTTTACAAATTAACTATTATAATTTTCCTCTTGGGCGGTTTAAATTAAAAATATAGTGCAAAAAAAGGGTTTCGGCGCTGCTGCTTTGAACGCTGCGTTGTTGGCGTCGGCGCCAAAAGATCTCTCGCTCACTCTCTTTCTCCTCAGCTGTTATCTGCGTGTTCGTTGTGCTCAATTCTGTTTTCCTTTTGCATGCTTAATTGTTGTTGTCATATATAGTTTGCCAAAAACCGTTTATTATTGTTGTTGGTCGGTGGGGTGTGCGGGGGGGGTCTTTGGGTTCATTCCAAAGTGTTTGACTCATACTTAATAATCTATTGCCTTTTATTGATAATGCCATCTCATTCTTGCTTTCCGTTTCAGACTCTGAAAAATCGCTATGTCTTTGGATAAAGAGGAGACCATGAAGTATGTCACTACAGTGGTACGTGCCCTGATCACTTCTCGTAAGCCACCGGTTGGCTTACAGTCCATAATACGTGACTTCAAAGATGTGGAGGGTAAGCCCATTCCCTTTCGCCAGCTGGGCTTTGCGAATGCCCAGGCAATGCTACTGGACACGCAGGCGTTTAACATTCAAGACTTTGGGAATGAGGTGAGAATGGATAGCTTGATCAGTATATTTTCAAAGAAACAGGCATACATATCAATTATAATACCCTCCACAAGGGTATACAATGGGGAATCCCACAAAATCACTGCCCTTCAGTGGAAAATATGACCAGGTTTCTTAGGGTAACTTCAGAGTGTCTCAGCCGCCTCCACCCAATGCCGCACTCTGTCTCTCTGACTGACATTGCTTGCGCTCTCCATCTCTCTTTGCCATAGCTTTTGACTTGTTTTTTGCGAGCTTTTGTAGCTTCTTTGGCCCGCCTCCTTTCAGTACGTTTCGCTGGCTGAACGCGTGCGGTGTGCTTGTTGTTGGGCTGCGCTCGCTAGCTCTCTCCCCTCCACGACGGGCTTGCCACAAAGGGGCAACGTGTCAACATAAAAAGTGTAAACAATGGCATTTAACTTAGTTTAGTTGTGAGAGCTTTGCATTTTGCTTATTTTCCTGCTGATTAAGCGCTTTTTTAAATGCATCTAAATGAAAATCGAAAATGTCAGCGAATTTATAATTTGTGTGCGCGTGTGTGCGAGTTTGTATGTGTGTGGTGAAAGTGAACTGAATGCTATCGAAAGGCAAACCAACCACCTCCACCTCTCCCATACCCCGCTCTCACTGGCCGTTTCTGCATTTGCACTTGATTTTCTTAAACAATTGTTATAAATTTGATTTGAATGAATTTTTGAATAAGCAGCCTTTGCCTTGGGCGTTGCATCAGCCATGTCTGGGTTACCAAATGGAGTGATGGGTGGGCGAATAATGCAATGCCAAATCAATATTGCATCTGTTTGTGGGCATAGCCCGCAAAAAAGGAGAAGTCTGGCTACAAATCAATTGCTGCTGATGCATTCTCAATTTTTATACACTTGCAAGGGCATCCAATAGTTAGGTTTTATTTAAAACTTGCCAAACTTGAAAGATATGAAGAAATTAATTTCAAATTTAAATAGTAGAGTTTACTTCAAGCCAAATTTCTATTACATTGCTCATGCCTTATCTTCGCACCTTCTAAAGAAAAGTGTGAAATCTAGGTTCGCAGGTGCCTCCAAAATGTAGAAAAAATTTCTCTAATGACTCTTGAATTGAATAATCCCAGTATGAGAAACTAAACATCAATCTTGCCAGGAAAAAGGAGGGGCCATCAATCTTTGAAACGTTCTACATTTAAAACTTCTGTTCTAAAGTTATTCTAATTCTTTATGTATAAAAACTACAGGGACGTACACAGAATTTTGATTAGGGATGACAAAGACCTAAATTGTTCGAGGAGTATTATTTTGCTGAAGTTGGTTGGTTGGACATTGTTAAGTATTATTGGGAAAAATTCTGCAACTGTGGGATATATAAGAAGAATGCGCCGCAGGCGGAAATTTTTTCGCAAATGCCGCGGAATCGTTTTTTACATACCTTCTTAACCAAAATTTAAATAAAAATTGACTTCGATGGACCGAAACAAAAATTATTTCGAGGTCGAACATAGTTTTCTGGTTTGATATCAAATGCGTTTCGAATTAGCTTTTATTGCAGTCTGCCTGCAGAAGTTTTAACTGGTGGCTGTTATTATTGGACGAGTTGGACTACATTTTTTAAAAACATAACATAACCTAAACTGTGGAAGTCAATCCGTTCGATTTCAGTGGCAAAGATGCTTAAGTTTAGAAAGAGAACATGAGATGGTCCTGCTCATTGTACGCCATTATAACCTAAGAAATCGAAAGTAGTCCACTATGGTATTGTAAACCTCAAAAATTCGGAAAATATCGTGAAAAAGATGGATCGCGAACTATGACGAATTAACGTGAAAATATAATATTATTTGGTGTTTGTTAATTGTTCTTTTATAATTGACACTATAAATTTGTGTTTTTTCCATGTAACAAAGGATTAAATAACTCATTCTGCATTGATTGAAAGGTATATCTGAAAACAATTTTCTGATTTTGCTCAAAGGTAAAAATTTTTGGTTTTTTTAATTATTGTTCAGTTGACACTACATTTGTTTTATAAGAAATTTTCAAAGCATACTACAAATCAGCGCCCCCTGTATACGCCCTTGATAACATAATCAATATATTGGAAGGGCTTAATAGGAAGAAGCAGGATGAAATAGTGGAATATATGGAATCCCCAACATCTTTGATTAAGTCAAACACAAGGTCTAAAAACTGCAGCATTTTTGACTCCGTTCATTGTAGACCACTGATCTTTAATTCCTTTAAACATACTCGAATGCTTTCAAAAATGCACTCAAGAAAAATTTATTTTTTTACTAGATCTTGAAGTGCAGAATCTTGCAACGTTCCCCATGTTGAAATAACAGCAGATTCTAAATAACCTTCAGATCTAATGGGTGATATGTTCAGAGGACTCCTCCTTCTCTTCTACAGTATCTGCAAAGAAAGGTGTTTGTTATTCCCAGCTTATACATGTGGTCCACAGTCTGCAGGACCTGTATAGAGCCTCAATAATGGCAATTGGTTCTTTCCCTTGTTGATTAACTTTGAACCTTTTAAGTTTTTTTTTAATTTTTATTTTTTTTTTTTTTTATATCTTTTTTGTTTTTCCACAAGTGTTTTTTTAACCTTTTTTTGGCCCATTTTTAGTGTGTTTTTTTTTTTTGTTTGTTTGTATTATACTACGGTTTGGTTTTGCCCTTTTTTTGTGGTGGTTGTTTGCTTGTTCTTTTGTTGGTTTTTTTGTTTTTTTTTATGTTGTTGTTGTGTGGTGGTCCATCGTAGGGTCAGGTTGTCCCGCTGCCTAGTGGGTCAGTTTAATCTTTGCTCTCAGACTAGCCTAGAGGAACTTACGCCGAGCGTTTTAAGCGCAGCTTGGGCATCGGAGATAGATAGCTATCCCAATATGGTAGTGCTTTTCCATATTACGGTCGCTTACGGAGATGGCACATACTTCAGCTGAAATATGCTTGTGAGTTCTCCCATCGGTTCAGATATTTTTGTTCCTGGTCCTGGCACCCCAAGTCCGGTTCCTTGGGGCGCGTCAGGGAATCATAGTCTGTATGTAACCAACTTTAATTGTGTGGGTTGCATTCTATATGTTTCTTCTAGTGAGATTCATTCTCTTATTACTTTGGTGTACAGTAAAGTTCTGTCCAAGTAATACTGGCCACCATTTTTGTCTGGGTTGAGGATTGTAAGGGATTTCCTTCCAGCTTTTCTGAGTTCTGAGGTTTACTATGTGTTTCTACCCACTCCTCTGTTGTTAATCTGAGCAGTGTTGCCTTTTTTCTTCAGGCAGACAGTGGTGGAGTGGTGTTAGCTCCATCAGAACTGATTGTCGCTGTCGGACAGGTACGAATGGCTCCAGTCATGCATATACATGCCAGCCTTGCAGTTTTTGCAGCTATGTCCTAACTGTGAGGAGGTTTGCTCTATCTCCCCACACAACAGCTCCATAAGTGAGCATTGGTCTCACAACCATGGGAGGTATGGAACACTGGAGTATGGTGCCATGCCCCACGATTTTCCGGCTATGCTCCTGTACATGTGAATAGTGCTCTAGTGCACTTGCTGAGTGTATACCTAAGTGCTTGTCAAATTCAGCCCGTTGTCAAAGACAACGCCGAGGTATTTGACTTCTTTTTCTGGTGTAATGGGGGCAGCCGGATAGGCGTATTGGCCCCATTCTGCTTAGCTTGTAGTTTCTAGTGAACGGTACTATGATGGTTTTTGCAGGGTTTAGGTTGCGCCTAAACCTCTTGCACCAGTCAGACGTCACTTTCAGTCCCCTCTGACTATGCTCACTAAGGTTTCTTCATACTTTCCTTCCTGCAGGATGACAATGTCATCAGCGTATCCTGGCATGTAATGCCCAGGGAGGCAGTTTTCTAGAGCTCATCCACTCAGTAGACTCCACAACAGTGGGGAGGAACTCCCCCTGAGGCATCCTCTACTGTGGTTACTGTGATGGTTTCTTCATCTGCCACCGCAGAGGCCTCGCATCGTAGAAGTGAATCTACCCATCGGCCTACCGTGGGGTTTACCTCTTTGATTAGAGGCCTCTTGACAGCACTATGGGATGTGTTGTCGAATGCTCCCCTCGATGTCTAGAAGCGCATAGAGCCACTTTGTCTCCATTGTTTTCTCGAGCATCTTTCCTGAGTTGATATGGAACGCCGTGTCGGTTAAACGGCCTGTTCTGTACGTGCTGTGTTGGTTGAGTGGTGCCCTTCCAGCACCGTGCTTATGTTGTTGTCCACTAGCTTTTCAATCGTTTCTTATAAAAACGATGTCAGTTAATGGGTCTGAAGGACTTGGGGTTAGTTATATCCTTCTTCCCGCCTTGGGATGAAGACTACTCCTTGTTCTGCGCCAGGCACGGGATATACCCAGTTGCCAGACCGTTAGTGATGACCTCCGAGGGGGTAGGAGTATGTCCTTCCTGCAGGAATGCTGGATAACAAAGAACTAGGTCCGGGAGATTTGAAGGGTTGAATGTTCCATTGCCCATTCAAGTCTGCTTGCGGACACAATTCTTCTTGGCTTCTGCCCATCGAGCTTACGAGGGTGAGTAGGCCTTGGTCGAGCACTCTTCCACGGAAATGCTTCCCGGGAAGGGGTATGTCTAGCAAGAGACGTACTCTCTCTTCGCTACCACTGTATAGGTATTATCTTTTTTGAGTGGAGATGCCACCATCCGGGCTTTTCGGGCCGAGAACTCCTACGTAACTCGCTGCCCTCCTTGTGTCTTCTATAGACTCGCAGAATTTCCGTAATTTTCTTTGGTTTTCCTTCAGGAATACAACTATGTATTAATTTAAGAGAACCATTCAATATATATTTTGTAATTATTTCCCGCCCCAAAAACTTGCAGCCCCCGAATCCCCTGCCCCCCCCTTGCTACGCCACGCGACTTACTTTCTTTAACACAATTCTTGTATCGGGGGACAATAAATTATCGATCCCGTCCTATGCCCTTCTCTTTCACTTCACATTTCCACAAAGACATTTCAAATATAGATACCGCATCTCATACAAGCGGAATTGCGTTCGATTTGCTTTTCAAAAGAAGTGGAATTGAGAACATGCCTGATAGTTATTTTCTCGTCGCTATGAGAATTAGCAAAGTTTTACAAAATCAGGTGGTCCATTCGAGAGTTATTTTAAATAAAGTGAGCCAAATGAGCAATAAACTGTTTTTGGAGGTCCCCGAGAAAATCCAAGAATTTGGGAGTTCTATACGCGACCTGCTCTACAGCGTACGCTATCAGGCATGTTCTCAATTCCACTACATTTTGAAAAGTAAATCGAACGTAATTCCGCTTCGGTTTTGTTTTTGTGTTCTGAATTTCGAATGAAAGGTTCTTGCATTCCACTGTAACAAGCGAAAATGGCACAGATACGCAAGAGAGAAACCAGAATTCCAAGCGAAACGATCGAAAATGGAAAGAATCGAAATGAGAGGCTGACTTTTAGGTTTCACTATTCGTTTTTGTTTGCACAGCCAAAATCTGGACACATTAAACAAACAAAATCTTTATAAATCAATCAAAGACTAGAATGCCAATTAAATTTAACTAACAATTTCTAAATTGATCACAGAATTAAAAAAAATTTACTTTATGTAGGGGGAGAGTGGGGGTTGTGATCATAGTTTTGTTTTTCGAACATAACTTCGCCAAAAATCAATATTTTTCGTTCTGTAAATTTTGTATTTTTGGTAAAAGATGCACAAAACTTTCCTCATGACTAGTTTTTAAAAATAAAATTTTGGGTTTTTTTTTTATTTCATATTGAAAAAGTGATTTTTTGACATTTCGAAAATTTGTGGGGGGTTGTGGGCCACCCATCTAAAAGTTCAAAATTCGTGGTTTTAAGCCATTATTCTTTATTAAATGAAAAATGAAAAATTTTTCATATTCTGAATTAAGAAATATCAATGAAGAGTGAAAATTGATTGACGGCATCAGGCTTGTTTTCTTTATATATACGAGCACTTTTGCTTGTGGCTGTTCTTTTGTTTGCCTTTTTCAATGTTTTTTTTACTTCTTTGGAGAGTTTTTTCCTCTGTTTTATTCCTTTGAATTTTTCCGACTTTTTTCAAAGTGGCTCACAACCCCCAACTCACTTTTTTGGTGACGTCACATAACCAAAAGAAATTGTTACAAAAAAAACATATTTCTATCAAAAAGGCAATTGACCAAAGATATTTCCCTCATACTAACATTTGTCATTACGAAAAAATTTTGTATAATAATTCATTCACAAGTCAAAAATGAAAAAAAAACTTTCTTTTTGAAAAAAAGTCGAGTTCTGGTTCACGAACTTAAAGAAGGTGTAGACTGATAGGTTGCTTGACAAAAGTTAGGTAATAAAAAGAAGAAGGAGACACATGACATAAACAAAAATTTAAATATATTTTTTTTGTCCCCGCGCCCCCCTCCTTAAATTAAAGCACGAGTGCCCGCTCACAACCCCCCAGCGGTTCTCATCTTACACTAACACTCTACATTTTTACAACGATACAGAGCACAATAGTTTCTGTGGTTTTAAAATAATTTTTAAATTTTTTTTTTCATTTTATTTTTTTTTCTGAATGAACAATATGTCGAGAATATTTTGTGCAAATTTGAAGTCAATCCGAGTAAAACTAACGGAGTTACAGCGTATCAAACGACCGGCCGAGCTACCTGATTGCTGCCGTATGAAAAACTTTAAATCGATTTTGCCGAAAACGTCTTTTTGAAGTTCGTGTACATCAGAACTCAAAATCTACTGAACCGAACCAAAAAAATTGATACGCATTTTAAAGGTGATGTATTTCTCGAGGTAATCAGGACGAGTTTTTTTTTCTTTTTTCATCTTTTTCTATTTTTATACCCTTGCAAAGGGTATTATAATTTTGAAATATTCATTTCCGACCCTATAAACTATATATATTCTTGATCAGGGCGACGAGCTGAGTTGATTGAGCTTTGTCCGTCCGTCCGTCTGTTTCTACGCAAACTAGTCTCTCAGTTTTAAAGCTATCGAGCTGAAACTTTGCACAGAGTCTTCTTTTCCACTGCACACTGCATCCGACCGGATCGGATGACTATATCTTATAGCTGCCATAGGAACTACCGGTCGAAAAGTGGGTTTTGTGAGAAAAACTTTTTGTTTTTAATGTTAACGTCTCCCACTTCAGCGATTATTAATATTATACGCTTTCACATAGATTTAGGAAGTTTTTGTCAAAATCGGATACTATTCATAGCTGCATAACTCGAGGAAGAGAACTTCACGCTTCAACAGATAGATTAAAATCGAACTATACTACTTATTGGAAATATCGGGAAAGTTTATTTAGAAAATTTTTGTTTAATCTGTTTAACACTCTGTATTAAAAATTTTATAAAAAATCCAATTGCTTCCTTCTCGTTTTAACAATTTAACCGCGAAAATAGAGTTTTTCAATTCGAAGTGCATATAAAAAATAGAAGAAAAAAAAACCAAAAAAAAAAACTCTTCCTGATTACCTCGAGAAATACATCACCTTTAAAATGCATATCATATTTTTTGGATCGGTTTCATAAAATTTTTTTTTCAGATGTAAACTGCAGTGTAATTATATTAAACCTTTTATTGAAAACTTGAATGTAGATCTTATGAGATCTTACCGTCACATGCATAAATTTGTATTCATGTACTTTTTATCTTTGTTATGTCCAATACTTTCAAATTGTTTTGATATTCAAAATTTAAAAAAATGTTATAAATGCTTACAATTTTTAAAAGAGAAAAAATTGTTTTTTAAATAAATTCAGCGATTTTTACACATTGAACATTTCTATTTTGTTCACAATTGGTGGTTAAAGAGAGACGCCTACAACGACATTGGCTGATTCCCTCTTCTGTTAAAGTTTTTGTCTTTCCATTCCTTTGGATACGGTTAGGGAACTTAAAGAACTCACAGATGGAATAATAGTCCTCATATCTGGAATATGGAGCAGTTTCATGACATTTCAAGGTAGCGCACTGCGCAGCTACGATATTCTCAGTCGGCCTTGTTTTTAATGCCAGCACTTTCAAATCAGGGCTCATTTCAGTACTGTTGTACCACCTGAACAGTTCTCTCACAAATGTGGTCCAGTGAAAACGATAAACCTGATGAAGACTTAATTGCTCAACAGAATGCTGCTGAAGACGTTAACCACATGGATAGTTTTATAGCAGATATGACTTGTCTCAAAATATTTAGGTTAAATCTTAACGAGCCAAATACTCATTTAGGTTTAGGAAAAAAGCCAATTGATTTGTGCAAGAGAAGAAATCTAGAGATTCTGACTCCAGAATTGTTTGCAGACCACTTTTTTTAAGTGTTTTAGTAGTCTTAGTTTCTTGAAAAGTATTTTTTTACGTTTGGGTAATGAATGATAGATATTCCAACTCTAAGGGCCGATTTCTCATCTTTCCTCAAATCATGTGGTCCAAAATATCCAACTTGTTATCGTATTGCAGATTTTAAATGTGATTTTCCAGTTCCAATAAGCTTCTCGGCAATCTCACATGTTAAAGAATGTCATAGACGTCAGTGAAATAATAAGAGCAGGAAATAACATTTGTGGGATGGAGATTATTCTCCTTTCTCGTCCGGAATAAAACTGTGGAAAAAGCTGTGGTGGGTAGACATTAGTCTGGCGGCTGTAGGCAATAAGTACCCAATGAAATAAGTCCCCAAACGATAAAATGAAATAAGGCCCCAAATTTGGGGTGTTATTTCATATGAAATAATACCCCAATTTCAAAAATGAAATAGCACCCCAATTTTTGTAAATATTATTAAATTTGGATTTTTAGTAAGAAATAGTAAAAATTATAAATTTTGCCAACGCGCTAAAATTCAATCTGTTTTTTAAAATAAAATAATGAAAATTTGATACAAAAAAATCGTGCGATTTTTTTGTTTCAAATTTTCGCCTGCGGCGCTAAGATTGATACATTTTTTTTATTATAAATTATATTTAAACTTGTATTAAATTTTTTGTTCTTTTACGTAAATCAAACTTCCAGTCTACGCAGAGTCCAACAATTTTTCTGCAGTCCATAATTTTAACTTTTATTTTTTGTCTACTTCGCACAATGCAAATCACTAAACTGATCAACATACTCTGAAGCTTATCACTGAACTATATTTAAAACGTTACTTTTCACACCTGTACTAAAATTCTGCGCTTTAGTCTTAGAACACCTGGAGTTAAGAAAATTAAGCGTTATTATAGTTCTTGGATTTTTTCACATTTTATCAAAAATAAGAAAATGAAATAAGATCCTACAAAAGATCATATTAAAAATTGACGTCTTATTTCCTGATAAAAATGAAATAAGGCCCCAAAAAATTGTTTTGCGGTCTTATTTCATTTCTTCTTTTGGGGACTTATTTCATTTTGAAATTTTATTTAGGAAATAATGCCCCAAAAAAAATGAAATAACACCCCAAATTTGAGAAAAATCGTTGTTTTTGTTTTCCATATAAATTTTTGGGGACTTATTTCATTTTTTTTTTTTGGGGGCCCTATTTCGCAGCGCCTTGCAACTTAACACAGCCTATGTTTTTAACCAATACCATTAATAAATAAAATACCTTCAAGGTTTTAATGCGGAATGTAAATGTGCATCTTATCAAAATTATATACTCTAACTAAACTTTGCTTGCTGGACTTTAATTGTACTTTTAAAAGCGTTTTAATTTCCGCTTTCACTGCACACTTTCCATACTTCCTCCTATCACGTCTTGCGAAGTGCTCCACCCATATACAAGCTTCACTGCTTCATTGCTCACTCATTGGTGCCTGACCCTATAAAGACGCTGCACTGTTGTCGTACAGATATATTTGTATGTACATATGTATGTAGCCCGCATAATGTGAATCATTTGAATCGGATGGTGGAAATTGTGATAACGCCGAGTAAACAAACAAAACTCAGCTCGGGCTTCAAACAATGCTATAATTTCTAAACATCAGCAAGACCTCAAGTTCCTCACATCTGCAGTTTTGTATACTTTGTCATAGTTGGGTGGAGGAACAGATTAAGTTACCATGTACATATGCTGATCAGGGCAAATTTTTCAACGAATTTTTCTAACGTCCTGCTTTTTACTCTTCCACAGGCCGTCATCACTGCCAAATACAACCCCAAAACGGAGCACATTGCGTCTATGGTGCGTGAGCAGAAACGCGGCAAGCCAAAACCAACACCGATTTCAAGACCACCACCACCAGCTTCTCGAAACTACAACACCAGACCCTACTTTCCTTCTGGAGGCTATTTCAACAATTACGCCAAACCGAATTACTCTTACTCGCCCTGCTCGTATGTAAACGCTCGTCCCAGCCAGTTTGAACTATACAAAAAGGAGCAGGAGGACACAGCGCAGGCCGTCAAAGTTGAAAAATTGTGTCAGAAGTTGGAAGGCGAGATTGCAGTTGTACGCAAGGAGCGGGAGGAGCAAGTACGTACGCAGCAACACTTAGAGAAGCTGCGTTTGCACCTCGAACAGGATCTGCAGCAGAAGCAGCGAGAACTGTTTGAGGAGCATCGTCAGCAAAAGGCAGAATTGCAACGTCAACAGGCTCAAATAGAACAGCAACTGAAGACGTTACTAGAGCAGCAGGAACGTGGTTCCAAAGAGCAATCTTTGGCCGCTCAAAAACTGGAGAAGGAGCGCGAGTTGTTGACAAATTGCCAGAAAGAGCAAGAGGACCTGCATCGAAAGGAACGAGACTTGCAAGTTGGACAAGAGCAGTCCAATAGTCAGCTTTTGCAGCATCTGAAGGAGGAGGAACTGATTGAAGCCAAAGAGAACTCTACCACGAAGATGAACGGTCAGGCTGCGGCCAAACAGCCAATGGCTAGCCGAAATAACAAGCAGCCACTGCGGCCCATTCTGGGAAACAATAAGCCGCAGTATCCAGGGTCAGCTGCTAGAAACGACAGTGGCGCTTACTCCTCATATAAACGGCCCCTGTATCCGCGTGTGATGCCTTCCGGAGCTCGTCCCACAGGCAGCTCTGTTAATGATAGACTGAAGCTTAATCCTCCGGCAGTGTCGCCCATGACTCCACCGGATTCACCAGAGACTGAGAAGACCAAACCCTCGCAGGAAAGAGAAAAGTTGGAGGATGTGGTTACAGTGTTACCAAAATCGCCGAAGACAAAGGTAAGGCAAGGCATTCATCAAATCCAAGTGTTTTCTCTATCGTTCTCCCATCTTTTCTAGGCCAGCTCCATCAGCACCACCACCCCCCCTTTGTCAGCCAAGCGCCCCGTCAATTCCTTTAAGTTTAATCCCGCCTACGATGCCGTCTCCTCGTTAAATCTTTATTGCGAAGCTCTTGGCTATGAGAAACCCGTTTATAACATGTTCCACAATCGCCCCAAATTCCATTGCTCCGTCAAGATTGGCGGCGATGTGTACAGCAGTTATCCCCAGGAATTCGTGGATGAGGAAACTGCACGTCAGCGCACTGCCGAGATCGCCATTGAGCGTATCAAGTATTTGGAGTCACGCAAACATCTCTCGGTTTGCACCCTGACCGACGAGGAGTTCCTCGAGAGCCTCTACAATGAGCTGCTCAAGTATCCGCATGGCATTTTGGGTAATCGGTTGGAGCAATGGTATGAGGAGACCTTTAAGCATCACCTTCCCACCCATTGGTATGATCTGATTGTGGAGTTTAGTCGCATACGCGTGGAGCATGGCGTTAACACCTCAATTATTGTGTTTGCCAATCCACCCGGGACAAAAGAAGTGATACGCACTTTTAAATCTACAGTTATGCCGGAGCTGTTTCTGCCCTGGCAAAGTGAGGATGAGCCCACCAAGAGTCAGGAGTGGAGCATGTACATCACGCATTGCGATTCCACGCAACATGTCTGGGTGCGCCTAATCGATCAGAGTGCCAACTTTGAAGAGCTGACGGAGCACATGAACAACTACATGGCTGTGGGTCCATATCGACAGTCTGTCACAGAACCGCACAAACAGGAGGTCTATCTGGTGGAGGTCAGTGATATATGGAATCGTGTGCGAGTGCTGGAAGTGAACAAGGAGCAGCACACGTGCCTGTGCCATTTCGTGGACTTTGGTGATGTGGCTAGCTTTGAGTTTGGCGAACTCCATTTGTGTCCACCGCAATTCCTGGTGCTACCCGCCCAGGCTATATGCCTGAGCATGTATGCTTTGGACAAATTCGAGGATCATCCCCACGCCCAGGAAGTACTAATGCGGCATCTGGCCAACCAGAGTGTGGTGGCACGCATTATGACCACCCGAGAGCAATTCGAACAACTGGGCAGTCCTACCCAGGGATTGCTGACGAATGGCAAACGGCGGGCCTGCCTGGTGGCAACGTTGTATGACACCTCCACTGCTGAAGATATACATCTCAATGATTTGGTAGTGAGCAAAATTACACGTAATATTCCAGCTCCTATGCTTAGTCCCGATCAGAAGTCCAATCCGGTGCTTGTGTCGCACATCAATGATATGGGCGACTTGATGGTCATCATCAACAATGAGGATCTGAAGTTCGTGGAACGTAGTATTGCCAATACGGTGCAGGGCGAGCAGCAGCATCGTGTACAGTACGCGGATTTGCTGCATGATCATCTGGTGTTTGTTTGCGACGAGACTGTGGAGGGCCTCAAGCAATGGTATCGCGGCATGCTGACAGCCAAGCCAAAAAGCCCCGAGGACGAGTCATTTGACGTGTATTATGTGGATGATGGACGATTGCGCAAGACGCACATTTCGAACATTTATCGTCTGGAGGCTAATAATCTAGCCCTTGCCACGTATCCGCCACAGGCATTGCGAGTGCGTTTACATGATGTGCCAGCCATTGATGGACAGATGCTAGGACGTTTGCGTGGCTTGATGCCACCACGTAGCGAAGTGCTGGTATGTATAAGAGACTCAAGTTTGGCGTTGGCTGCTTGCCAAGATTTGCTAGATGGAGCTTGTGAGAAAAATATTGATATACGAGGAAAGCAAAGCAAGCTTGCTTGCTTCTAGCTTGTCTCAACGGTTGGAGATTTCGACAACTTCGCAGATCACCTTAAAAACATATAATATGTACAATGACTGTTTTAAAGAGCGCTAACATTGAGAACAACCCAGTTTTTCTCACTAAAACCCATTTTACGACCGATCATTTCTATGGCAGCTACAAGAAGTATTCATCCGATCCATCCGTTTCCTACATATTAGCAGCGTGCAGTCAAATGAGGACACTGTGCCAAATTTCAGCTCGATAGCTTAAAAACTGAGGGCCTAGTTCGCGTAGAAACAGACAGACGGACGGACAAAGCTTTATCGACTCAGCTCGAAAGGCTGATCATGAATATATATACTTTATGTGGTCGGAGCACAGTGCTTCATACAAATTAGATGCCCTTTCAAACGTATTCAGAATTCAAAGCTGTACAAAATTGTTTCTATTCATGTTTAATATAATTAAATAATTAATATAGGCCTTAATTTATCACATTTCGTTCCTTCTATTTGTTACACACTTGAAAAGTGTATTATAATGTTGACCAGAAGTTTGCAACGCATAGAAGGTAGCATCTCCGACCACATAAAGTATATATATTCTTGATCAGCATGACGAGCTGAGTCGATTAAGCTCTGTCCGTCCGTCCGTCTGTTTCTACGCGAACTAGTCCCTGAGTTTTGAAGCTATCGAGCTAAAACTTTACACAGTCTTCTTTTGACTGCACGCTGCTAATATGTCGGAACCGAGCGAATCGGATGACTACTTCTTGTATCTGCCTTCTTGTATATTAGGTCGGAAAATGGGTTTCAGTAAGAAAAACTGTTAAGTTATTAATATTACCGCTCTCAAACACGGTCATGGGTAATATTGAATGTTTTTCGGTCGAAGTCGACAACCGTTGAATAAAGCTTTTTCAAGTGTATCAGAACTTTGGCACAGACAAAGTTAGCCTTGCCTTTCGCGTTTTTTTTTTTAGTGTTAGTACGCGGGACACTCCAAAAACCAAACAATATTGCCTTGTGTTGCGTGCATTGAAGCGTTGTCCTGTTAGAAAATTAACTTTTAACACCTTCTACCGCCAAAAAATTGCAATAAGTTCAATTGCAAAATGTTAAAGTACTCTGGTGAGTATATGAGTGCTTGGAAATGCCAGTTCCAAGCATCCACCCGCGCAGAACGCAGCCCAAACCATCAATGATCCTCCTCCAAAATTCTCGCCAAAATTTGGCCTTTCTCGACATCTGACAGCACTGGCCCACTTGGCAATTTATTACAAATTGTATATATATATATACTAACCAGGTATTAGTAAATACAAAATTCAATTGAATATCCTATTCGGAGTTGCCTCGGTTCACGTTTTATGTGTTCTTTTGTACTTGCAACACCACATAACGACCACAATTTTAACTTAGTTTTAAATGATTTAAGATTAAATTCTCCAAAATTCGACAAATGTGGAGAGGGTTATTGGGAACGCAATATAAAACATTCACTTCAATCATGTAATCTGTTAAGTTACGTTCATTAGGAGTCAAAACTTTATTCTTGAATATCTTTAAGGGAGGGGTAAGGGTTTCAGCGTAAAATAAATCACTTTTTTTGTGATTTTTTATCTCAAATATCGATTGAGCAATTTTATTCAAACCTTCTATACATTATTGAGCATAGTTTTGACTATGTTGTGTAAATTTTTCATGCAAAAATATTAAACCATTAGCCCGTGACAGAGCTTCCCCCAGGACGTCTTGAAAAAAAAAACAATTTGCGGTGTTCACTGTAACTCGGCCGGAAATTATCTGAATATGAAAAACCATAAAAGTTTTGTTAAATTATAAACAAATCTTCCCCCCAACGTTCTCTGATTATTTTTTTTTAATTTAAAAATTTTTGGCGGCCATCTAAAGTGTGAACCGTTATTTTCGACTAAAATTTCCGCCATTTTGTGGGTGGGAAACACCCTTAATGTTAAAAAAAAATTTTACTAAACGTAGGGGGAGGTATTTTATATGAAGAAAATGTGTACAAAGTTTGAAATGAATCGGTCGAGTAGTTTTCAAATGGCAGTGAACACGGACTTCGAAAAGTAGTTTTCGGGAAAATCGAATTAAAGTTTTTTCATACGGTAGCAATCAGGTAGCACGGCCGCTCGTTTGAAACGCTGTAACTCCGTAAGTTTTACTCGGATTGACTTCAACTTTGTGATTTTTCGACTGTTGTTCATTCAGAAAAAAAAAACTAACGAATATTCTCGACATGTTGTTCATTCAGAAAAAAAAAAAATAACCCGTCGCGCTTCGCTGCGCCTTTGACAGTATAGAACTAATATCAGCCCACATTCTTTCCCCATCCCACCCAAATCACAACCACTTACCGCCCTCATCCCACCCACTTCCCATTCACCCATTCTTATTACCACCCACTTCCAAAAACGGCAATCCCCCCCACGTACCACCTAACTACCACTCACATCCCGCCCATATCCCATCCACTTCCCAACATCTTCCCTGTCCCGAGTTTTAAGTCCATCAGATAAATAATGTATACTTTGCATCATGAATTTTCCGGACATTTTTACTCCCGGGGTCGGATTTCCCATCATTGGAAAATCACACTTTAAATTATTTCGCATTTGATTCTTACGAACCGAGTCTCAAGTCAATCGGATGAAAAATAGTTATTTTCCCTGTAGAATTTTCTTGGAATTTGCCTGGGGGCGGAATTTCCGTCATTGGAAAATCATGCTTCAAATTAATTCGTATTTTATCGTTCCAAACCGAGTTTTAAGCCAATCGGATGAATAAACGTTCTTTTGCATGCATTTTCTGTGCATTTTCACTGCGGGAGATCAGATTTTCCGACATTGGAAAATCATATTTTAAATTTCATTCATTGAAACCGAGCTTCAAGCCAATCGGATGAATTTTCCGGAAATTTTCCGACCATCGGGTCAAATTTAACGACATTGGAAAGTCACATTTCAAATAAATTCGTATTATATCTTTACAAACCGAATTTTTAGCCGACCGTATGAGAAATAGATACATTTCATGCAGAATTTTCCCGTCATTTCACTCCTGGGAGCGGATTTTCCGACATTGAAAAATCACATTTTAAATTATTTCGTATTCTGTCCTTACAAACCGAGTTTCAAGCCAATCGTATGAAAAATAGTTTTTATGCTGAATTTTCCGACCTTTGGGTCAAATTTTCCAACATCAGAAAATCATATTTCAAACTATTTCGTATTCCATCCTTACAAACCGAGGTTGAAGCCAATCGGAAGAAAAATAGTTTTTTGAATGCAGAATTTTCCGTCCATTTTCCTCGTGGGCTCCGTCTTAGTACGCACCTTCACCACTAACAGAACTCCTGTCCAAATTACAGCCCTCTATCTCTTACCGTTTAGGCTGTGCGATGATTGCCAATGAGTCAGTGAATCAGTCAGTCAGTCAGTCAGTACACTCTTCTTTTTATAGATACAGAGCGAAGCCAAAAAGTGAGAGAGTATTGGCAAAGTCCAATATAACTCTAAGATGCCGAACGCCCATACAATGGTTTTGCAAATGCAGCTGTTTTTTTTTTGGTGGCGCCGAAAATCGCGCTCTCTCCGCACACACAAAGTTGAGAGCGTAAAAATCTAAAACAGCGATGGCCAGCGAGAGCGAGGCCAAAAAGTGAGAGTGTATAAGTGTGCGAAAATAAAGCTCCGTGAATCTGCTTCGACGTAATCGCTTCGAACTCTGTCGAGCGAATGACGCCTTTCTGCTCTTTTGGTCTCAGCTTCGGCAAGCGCTCGGATCGTGTACATGTGAATAGCGAAATGTTTTCGGCCCCTGGGAGGAAGCAAGGGCTATCGCTAGTAGAGAGATATTAAAATTCCATTCAAACAATTCAGCATTTATTTGAGCATCTTTATCTTTATAATAGATTACGCCTTATTAAAAAAACAAAACAAAAATTATTTGCTGTCTGCAGGCTTCATAATTATAAATGGTCTGCCACGGAATTGGAAATGGCCAGCGTGGCGAGAGGGTGGGAGTCAGCCGCCCATGTCAGCAGTCGTGGGTTCGAATCATGGCCTGACGCAAGCGAAGATTTTTTTCTTTTTTTGTTTTCAAATTGTATTTTTAAACAAATAAAATTTTTTGTTATTCATCGATATCAAGAAAAACACACTTCTAGTAAATATTTTCAGCATTTAAACGTTTTTTTTTCATTTTGGAGAGCAATGGGTGCTGCGTTGAGGAAATGCTTTCTTAGTACAATGTCCGATCACTATAGGAAGCTATTGTGAAATTTTGAAATTTCTAACTATAACGGTGTTTGCTCCAGTTTGATGATCACAGTCCGATGTCTTATCACTTTATGTATATAGATATATATTCTAAAAAATAAAAAAATGCTTTTGGCCAATATTAATGCCTTGACCCATCCGAAATTGCGTCGGTTCTAATCCGAAATTAAGTAAAAGTGTAATAGGCTATTACTAATAGGAAATCATTCTAATTATTTAAAAAATTTAGCCTTTGATGTAATGAGTTTCTCTGTAGAGAATTTTGACAACCGACTACTTAAAGATGTATGATAAGTATAAATAAGTGCATATAGCACAATATAGAAGGTGAAAAATCGACCCTTAATAATTGTAAAAACAAAAATATTTATAATCGCTGTCCAAGAAGCTCCATCTAACTTTGCTGGTATGCTGTGCTCTCTAAAAGCTCTTTTCCCTTTTCTTTTTCAGCTCAAGGTGATGGAAGGTGCGGCTAGTGAGAAGCTGCCAATGGTCAATATCTATGTGCGAGGTCAGGATCCCAACTCCATGTACATGTGTGTCAACAGCGCTATACGGATGGAGTATGAGGTGATAAGGTGAGTTCAGTTCAGGTCTAACTCTCACATACTCCATCCAAGCATTCTGCACACCTTCCCTCACACTCACCCTAACGCCATTTTAACCGAACAAAATAAATAATTCATCTCTAAGCCAATTTGTTTAATGTCAAGTTTTTAATTAGTGCTTTCGATAAACTGGAAATGACATGAACAAAACTATCGCTATCTAGCAATATCGTACGATAATGCTCATCCGATAACTCTTCACACCACCACCATTCTGTAAGCTAACGTCTAAGGATCATAATACATCATTTTGTATATAAAAATATAACCAAAAAAATATATGTAACATCAATAAGAATGTTTAATAATCAATAAGCCTACGAAAAACGAGTTTTTTATACGAATCCCCCCTCCACACTCATAAATACCAAATCCCCACGCCCGATTCCTATCCTTTCCCTACTGTAGCTCGACTCGTCTGGAACCCTTTGATGATGGCGGACTGCACTTTAACCCCAATGGTCAGCTTTTGAGACGCAACAGCTTAAGCTCTCTAGTGTCCAGCCTCAGTAGTGCCAGCAGCAGCACGGACACACCTCCCGTAACGCCTCAAAAGAATAACCTGGTGCTTAAGGACTACGAGGCAATACCGGCTCTAGGCGCCTATTTTGAAGTGCGCATTCCGTTGTCCATTAATCCCGGACACTTTACGGTATGCTGTTAGCCCTTCTTTAATGTTGGTCCATCTAATCCGTGTTGTGTTTACACAGGTTCAACCTTACAAGTGCTATAATCAATTTCAGCGCTTGATGAAGGAACTGCAAGTGTATTGCAAGGCAACCAAGGAGAGTATCACATTTGCACAATTGGCCATAGGACAGGCCTATGCGGCACCAGACACAGATGGCATTTATCATCGGTGGGTTTCATTGAATTGATCAACCGGAGTATGTGCTAATCTCGTCCTGCTTTTCGTTTTCAGAGTCCTTATCCATAAGATATACGGTGAGATAATACACGTACGCTTTGTGGATGTGGGCGACGATGGTGTAGTGACCTGTGAGCAGTTACTGAAACTACCAATAAACATGAGGGAGATGCCCAAAATGGCACTGCCCGCTCAACTTTATGGTAAGAAGGCCAATCAATTTCCTGGAATCTCCCCCCACCTTGATGCATTTTCTCTTCCTCAGGCATTCAACTGACCGATGTGGTGTGGTCAAAGGAGAATTGCCGTCGCTTTCGCGAGCTAACGTTGGGCCAAAAATTCATTGGAATTGTGCGGGGTCACAACAAAGTCAAAGATGAGACGCGTGCCTTATGCCTGGAACTGATTGACACCTCCACGCCGGAGGATATAAAGCTACACGAGATACTCATCAAGGAGAAACATGCCCAGACCCAAACAAATTGATTTGACATTTTTGTTTCGGTTTATGATGTGTGTGTGTTCCAGACTTAGTTCTAGGATTATTTGTAGTTTATTTATAACGCCTCCTACATTCCCCCGAAACTGGGAAAGATATTATTCTATATTTATGTACTTTGAAACGCAACAAACGCCGCGAGCAACGAGTAAAATAAAGTTTATCTCGAGAAGGGATGCACTTGATTGGCTGATTTGATGTTGGTCTTCACCGCCGAGGGTGCCTTGCCCAGCTGCTGTTGCACATTGCCGGGACTCATGGAGGGAACGCCTGGGCCACCCATGGGGGATGGTGCGCGTATGGACGGTGGCACCATCATAGGACCCGGTCCATAATTGTTCATCTTCAGACCCTTGCCCATGCCCACGGCAGCCACGAGTAGCTGAGTGTCGGCCATGCTGCTGGTCTGTTGTATACCCGTGCGGGAGGAGGACTCAATCTCCCATTCCTCTCGTGCCTTGCTGACCATATCCAAGACATGCGAGACCACTTTGTTGTACTGAGTGACCTGCTTCATGGCCGCATCATTAGTCAGATTGGCGGCCTTTTGTTCATTCTGTTGCATCTTTTGTTCAGTAATGGGATCGGGCCGGGTGCGCAGGTAATCGGGAACTATGTCATGCGAGAAGACTGGAACCCGACCTTCTGTTACTTGAATCAAGGTCTCGTCCCGATCCATGGAAACTAGCAGGGGCAGCACAGTGCGATTTCTTAACGGTGGACACTGTTCTTTGGCCATGATTTTGGTCAGACCGGTCAAATGGCTGGAAATGATGGCGAAATTGTCGAGAAACGTTGGCCAATTGATGGTCTCATACTCCATCTCCAGTTTCTGGATCATGGAGAGCACAGCCAGTTTGAGGTCGTTTAGGCGCTGCAGGACCGCATCCAGCGTCATCTCAAAGTGCTTTTCCTCACGCTGCATTTTATTAATTATTATTATTAATTTATTTAGTGTGACCACATTCGATTTTGTTTTGCGATAGCATTTTTCACGTCCAAGAAAGGCGATAACTATCGATAGCTATTGATTACAAGCCGGTTTAAATCATGATACAACCTTTTCAATGAAATGACAGCAACACAATGAAACTTTGGAGTCCCGAAAAGAGAGCACACTCAGAGAGTGCCTTACCTGTCATAGTTGTATCGTAGGTTCAAATTTTTAGCAAAGTCCCCTCTTCAATTTTATTTAAAGAAATGTTTCTATTACTACTAAATTTATTTTACCACTTTCTTACAGTACATTTTCCTCTTCCACATCCTCATCTTCAACATCAGATCCTTCCTCTGGGCACTCTCGACATAAACTCTCGTTAATCCGATAATCATAATTCATGCACTGCGCACCCACACATTGACAGCAGCCATCGTGAAACCATCTACAGCTAGTGGCTCCAGCTTTGAAGCAAGTCTGGCGACATTTATTCCAGGATATACAATAATCCAGATAAAGTACAGTGCAATTCAAGCCCGATTGATCAGCAAACGTGACGACCTTCCAGTTGTAGTTATATCCTTCAATTGGTGAAGACGCCATGTCATTAAATAAAGCAGAAACTCCCTCAAATTCTGCCACATGCGACTTTTGAGTCCTTACGGACAAGTTGCCGTTGGACAAATGCAAATGTAACAAGTAAAAATATATTGGGCGAATAATATGTGACTTCATGATGAAGAACTTATTGTAACTAAACCAATTTATCAAAGGCATCTGTCTTATATGCCCAAAACACACGAACCAGAACTGAATCTACCTGACCGAACAGGTAAAATATTATCGGGGGTGACACAGAAACCACTAGAGATTTTGGTATAAACGTTTGAATTTCCAATTTAAATTGTATTTCGCCCAAACGCCCGGGCGGAGCGAGGGACCCCATGATGAGCTTTATTTTTTCTCTATAAATATAAAAGAGAGTGTCCTGACTGATTCACTGACTGACTGACTGATTGGCAATCATCGCACAGCCTAAACGGAAAGAGATAGAAAGCTGAAATTTGGACAGGAGTTTCTGTTAGTGGTGAAAGGTGCGTACTAAGACGGGGTTTTGGAAAATTCCACCCGGAAAAGAGTCGGAAAAGTTTGTATGGGAAAAATGTTATTTTTCATCCGATTGACTTGAAACTTGGTTTGTATGCAAAGTACGCGAAATAATTCGACACGTGTTTTCCCGATTTTGGAAAATCCGCCCACGAGGAAAATGGCCGGAAAATTCTGCATGAAAAAAACTATTTTTCATCCGATTGGCTTCGAACTCGGTTTGTAAGGATAGAATACGAAATAGTTTGAAATGTGATTTTCTGATGTTGGAAAATTTGACCCAACGGTCGGAAAATTCCCGGAAAATTCTGCATGAAAAAATAATTTTTCACCCGATTGCCTTGAAACTCGGTTTGTAAGGACAGAATTCGAAATAATTTGAAATGTGATTTTGCCATGTCGGAAAATCCGCGTTGGCGTGAAAATGCCCTGAAAATTCTACATGCAAAATAGCTATTTTTCATCCGATTACCTTGAAACTCGGTTTGTAGGGTCCAAATGAGAATTCATTTGTGTTTTCATTTTCCGATGTTGGAGGGATGTGGATGGGATGTGGGTGTTGTATAGGTGGGAAGTGGGTGGGATGTGGGCGGGAAGTGGGTAGGATGTGGATGGGATGTGGGTGGTATGCAGATGGGAAGTGGGTGGGAAGTGGGCGGGAGGTGGGAGGGATGTGGGTGGGATTTGAGTGGGAATTGGGTATAGAGTGGGTGGGATGGGAGTTGGAGGGAAAACCCATCAGCAAAGTTCGATTTCTGGGTTCTACGGTGTATTATTATATCTAATATTGTTTTGTTCTATACTGTTGAAGGCGCAGCGAAGCGCGTCGGGTTATTTGCTAGTTACTTAATATGTAAAGTGAAAAATATATTTGAAGGTTGCTTGATCAGATGGTGAAATCTACCTGACTTTGTATAGTCGGTTTAATGATACAACTATACCAGGTATGGCATTCAAAGTTTATCGAGTACTGACAGCTTTTCCTAAAATCAAGAGAGAGTGAGAATTAAACAAAAATCAAAGCACCCTCAGGTTTACAAACATTTAGTATACGCATGATTAAAATTTTATTTGTATTCGCTTGGTACTTTTTAAAAGAAGTCTGCGATTATTTTTATCGCCTTCTGTTCAATAAAAGTTACTTCCTCAAATGCCATTCGCAAATTTTACTATATTGTGTAAGTGACCACTGTTTACTTCTTTCTTCATCTTCTGAAGCACGTCTCAATGTAATGTTAGATAATTTACATCATAGTTCCCCAGCCATAATGGAAGACCACAGTCGATTTACTTGCAATTCAGTGCACACCGATTCACACAATCAATAGCCTCGCGTTTGCATAAAAACACGACTGACTTCGGCTTCTGCTAGCTATGAAAAACGACCATCTAATATCTAGACTACAGCTTTGCTCAGTTCAGTTTCAGTCTTCGTCACGAACTCGAACTGTCTTCGTCACGGAGTCGAACCTTCTGAACTCTGTCTCACTCCAACCCATCAGCCATCAATTGGCGCAAACAAAATACAACCGCGATAGAGCAAGACAGGGCGAGAATCGAACCTGAGCGCCACAGCAGCGCAGCTGGCAGCGAAGAGGCCCCGAGCAAACCTGTTATCTAGATTTCTCTCGTCTGTGCTATGAATGGCCGGCACTGCTTTACATCGACATACGCAACAATAAAATAGACAAACAAACAAAAATGAGTGCGCACACAACCTTTTCAATCAAATGACAGCAACACAATGAAACTTTGGAGTCGCGAAAAGAGAGCACACTCAGAGAGCGCCTTACCTGTCATAGTTGTATCATGGTCGGTTTCAATTCGCTTTACTTTCGCCATCTGATTCTGTCCCTTTTTTAGTATCCAAATCCGGAAATCTGGCCTTTTTAGACTAAATTGTTTGAATGTAAAAATTTATTTTATATAATTTCAAATTGATATTTTACAAACTATGTGGCATCTCTTTTATACAAACTATTATCGATATCGTGTGCAATCGTAAGCATATCGAAGCGTAATTCGCAGAAGTCACTCGTTGAGTAAAAATGCCTAAAGAAGTTTACAAACAAAAATTCCGCGATTTCTGGCTAGAGCAGCCAGATTATAAAAACTGGATGTGTCGCGATGAGTCGGACAGCAATAAGGCGTATTGCAAAAATTATTTATATTTGCTGTTTTTGAAACCGATTCTTGCGGACATGCAAAGGATTAATAAAAACTTTCAAAGCAAGGACGCCGACCCAACTAAATTACTGGGTGATTTGATTCTGTGCATTAATAGTCTCAAAACAAAAATAATTACATTAGACATTCAAGTTGATGTTTTTGAAGATGATTTTACGCAACATGTTAAACGGGATTTGTATTTGGGATACGAGTTCGAATCTAACGTGACTACGTTAAAAGCGAAGATCGATGATTCTGCAGAGAAAACCATTCGACATTACTGTACGGATTTTGTGATTGAGTTAATCAATCAGCTAAAACAGAGGTAAGCTATTTAATATTTTATACTATTTTTGCACTACAAATAAATTTGGATTAATAAAAAAAACGATTGACGCATTTTCGGTGGATCGTGTTCTACGATCAAAAAAGGACACAATTCTGCCGATTTTAGAATTATTGGAAAAAAGCAGCGACAAAAGAAGCAAAATAGTTTCCCAATACGCCAACATCCACCAATTAAAATGGGAAAATGATGAAAACACTTTAAAATTTTGGTCCGAAGTAAAAAAATATCGGGACAGTGCAGGTAACAACCCTTTTTCGGACCTGGTAGCTTTCGCCCTGACTCTGCTTTCGTTGCCATGGTCGAATGCGGAAGTAGAGAGGGTATTTAGCCAAGCAAATTTGGTTAAAACCAAAACCAGAAATCGGCACCAAGTGGAGACGTTAAATGCTATTTTGACAGTCAGGCATAAATTGTTTTGCCACAATTACAATTTGCCGGATAAATATTTATTATTAATTGGTTCCATGGCGACGAATGAGGACGGAGAAATGGCCGATGTAGAAGTCATTGAAGATGCTTTAAAATTATTGAATAAATAAATAAACATAAATATAATTTTTTGTCCTTGTAGAAGATATTGAAGATGCCTCAAAATTATGGAATAAATGTAAATAAAACTTTTTGTCCTGTTTTCAGCCTTTTTTTTAGTTTTTCATCCTTTTTTTCCTGTTTTTTTTTCAATCTGTCCTTTTTTTTCGGAAAAATATTGGCATCACTTATTTGCGGAAGAGAAATATTTGCGCAAATTTTTAAGAGCAAATATATTTGTTTTATGCAAACATTTACAGTTCAAGACTAACTTTGTTTGCACAATGTGTTTGAATTTTGTTTGCCTGTTGGACCTTAGCTTAATACTTTATTTACTTCTTAAATGGGAAATAAGCCAAGTTTGGATATGATTTTGAAATGATAACACTCCTCCGATCCCGCACTATTAAATTATGTTTATTCGGCGAAAATATGGCGATAGTTTTATTAGTTGTAAAAAAATCGGACTAAAGTTATTTGTTGAATCAAAACTTTGTCCAAACAGAGGGATCCGGTTCAGGTGCCCATCCTCTATGTGCACGTCGCGCTGTTTTTCGCAAAGGGATAGCCCTCACTCTTAGCTTATCATATTTGTCCTCTTTTCCCTTTCTCTCCGAGCGTGCTCTCACGGTCGCCATTATGATGTATATGGGAATTCTAATAGCTCACAGGTAGTTTTCCAATAAAATCAATATACGCATGAGCAGCTCGCTTTCTGGTTGAATTATGAATGTTTCAGAGAGTCGGAAGCGAAGGCAAATGTATATATACGTTAATATGTGCGCTGACAAAATGGACAAAGAGTTTGTCTACTCAGCGGTTTAACATGCGCTTTTCATCAGCCTTTGCTTATGTGATAAACAAAAGATCTCAGGATTCACATGAGAGCTGATGTTGGATGCGTCTTAAAATGAATTTAATGTTTATATGCGACGATGTGTTGCGTACATGCGCTTGTCTATATGCAGTATTGTCTACAAGATTTTGTTTTTGTCTGCGAATAATTTCGTTGTTATTTTCCGCGCGTATAGTCCTCACGCTTAGCTTATGGTTAAGCGTAGTGCAACAACAACTTCATATGTGTTCCCTTTACTCTATCTATCCGAGCGAAGGTTTTGTTGTTAGTTGCGAATGATTTCGTTAGCATCAAACGGACACAAACATAATTCGGTTTTCTTTTTCTATTTACGAACTGAACCGGTTTTCCGGAATGTTTAGTCTTAGATAAGAACACTTTTGAAATACGTTAAAACTTAAGGTTGATTTTTCACTTTGTCATCTTTATTCAGAGCTGGCTTAACTTACGCTTAGTTCCGCCTTCCTTTATTTTCATAGCCAGTACCCCTTTCAAATCAAGAACAAGATTTGACCCTTGTACCTATTGCACATGTTCTTGCACATTTGCTGTCCACTCAAAAGGTTCTCTCCATTTGCTTACAAATCCAATAAAAAGTACCAAACTACAAATCAAATGTTAGTTGAGTTGAAATTGTACGAATGCGAGGGCGAGGGCGAATACCAGTACGTACAACTATTATGATAAACGACCACCTTTTCCAACTGCAGTAAACTTATTTTGAGTGTTCACATGTGCATTCTGTTGCTCCATTTCATGGTTTTGCTCTGATTTATGTAGCAAAGCGTTGAGGTTCATTAAGAAGAAACTTTTGATAAATGTGATGGATGTAGACGAAATTCGCATTTCCAGTTTGGCCACATTTGCCACTTTGTAATTATAAAATCCACAGAGACCCACAGCGTTCCATGGTGAAGCCGAAAAATAAACCCGTAGACCGTAAAAGCCACAAAAAAAAAGAGAGAAAGCAAATATTGTATAAACGGATATCCGTAATGTCTGTCCGGAATGCTACTTTTGGCCTGACAGTCATTTCCGTTTGGAAGTTTTTCATTGCTTTTCGTCGAGAGGAGGCAACAGTTAGAGGAGGACGAGAACAGAATGATTTAACCTGTTGCTTGGTGAGCGATTTATGCTGTCGTTAAATATGCCATTTGAATTTGGGAATTTTAATTTTAATGTACCAAAAGGACTAAATAGATGCAAAATGCTAGGAACTAGAGATGCTCACGTGATCAACGCCGCCAAAACACCACCCTTCATCAAAATACCACCAAATGTGAAACGGTCATACTGTGCTGATTTGCTTCGTATTTAAATTTAGTTAATTGTTTTTTGCAAATATTTAGAGATTTTTGTAAGATATATGGAATGCAGAAGTCATGGGCAATGCAAAATCTTTACCATTGGTTTCAAATTATGCCAATCGACGATTTTTGTCGAGCTTTTGCTGCTGACATTCCGACGGGGTGGGTGTCGGAAAATTACAGTCAATTTTTTTCGCTACCACCCCATAGCAATTCGAATCAGCTGTTTGTGCCTGTCGGTTAGCGGCACTAAGAGATTTCAGGGTATGAACGGAAATTTTAGCTTGTCTGAGTTCGACTGAGCGTAGAGGCCTGTCGGAATTTTACGAAGGCTTTCCGACACCCTTTTTTTTTTTATATTGGAGTTGACCTTCCCCCCCCAGCTAAAATCGATTTAGTTTGTCTATACTCGTTTAACAATTAGATTTTGGCAGCGCAAACGAAAATTAACAGTGAAATCCCAATGTCAGCCTCTCATTTCCGACTGTTCCATTTTCGATCGTTTCGCTTGGAGTTGTGGTTACTCTTTGTGTATCTAGTGCTATTCGCGCTTGAACGGTGGTTTGCAAAAATTGGAAAAGAGAGCAATATCACTGGAATTGGGAACACGAAATCGAAAACGAAGCGGATTTACTTTTTTAAAAGTTTGTGTGGAATTGAGAACATGCCTGACACTAAAACCAGCCCGCCGGAGATTCTGATGCTCATGACCTCGAAGTGGCGCTTTCTGTACAAGGGCAAAATAAATTTCCACTACGCCTACAGGCATGCAAGAATTTGCTTCACCCTATTATTCAATAGAATTAGGGAATTTCACATTTAGTAGTATATCTCTCTTTCTATATTTGATAAAAATATGGAAGATAAAGATAAAATATCCAATTATCTAATCCGATGCAAATGATCGAAATTGATCTGATAGTTATCGTCAACGGAAGGTTGTCAGACAGACAACAAGATTCAATCCATTTTGGGTGCCAACCATTCTAAGGTAACTATTTATAAATAGACCAAATTGTGTTTTCAGATCTCTAAGGATGCTTTGGTTTGCGGATTACTCCTTTCAGGTATGACAAGCTGCCCTAAAATTTTGGAATTAATTTTATGAGCAACCTGCCTGGTCATTGGTCTGAAAAAAAAGTAAAACAGAGGACAGACGGGACATGGCTATATCGTTTTTTGAGATGCTGATCAAGAATATATATACTTTATGGAGGCTGGAAAGGATTCCTTCTGCCGACTACTTTTTGCAAACTTATAATGTACCTTCGGACAGAGTATAAATGTTACGTCCTAAGTTCCTTAGTGTGACCATCCGAAAAGTATGCAACATTTTTTTAGGGTGGGAGGTGGTAGATGGGGGGCTTGGTTCACTTTTTTGCTCATAACTTGAGAACCGTTCCTCCGATCTTTATCATTTTCAAATCGATTCATTTTGCTCATTACTAACTATCTCTAGAAGGTACGAATCGTCTATCTGTAAAACTGTCGGAGATATAACGTTTTTTTCCAAATTGGGGGCGGGAAAATTTGAAAAACAAAATTTGATCTGCGCAGATAAAAGAAGCATTTGTCCCATACATGTCAAACCTCTATCTTTTACCATCTCTGAGATCTAGGTGTCCATACAGACGGACGGACGGATGGACAGACGGACAGGTCTAAATCGACTCCGATGTTGATGCTGATCAAGAATATATACTTTATAGTTGCAAATGATTCCTTCGCCTGTTACATAAAGGGTGATTTTTAGCTATTATCTATTTGGCAACACTGGTTTCAACAGCTCACTCACGTTTCGTGTTTTGATTCACTGTCAAACATCTTCAGTTTGGTCTATAATTTAACCAACGAACAACGCTTGCAAATTATTGAATTTTATTATCAAAATGCGTGCTCTGTTAAGAAAGTTCATCGCGCGCTTCTTCCATTTTATGGTCAGTTTAATCGACCCACAGAAGCGGCTATTCGGGCTATTGTGAACTAAACTTCGCACCAAATTTACATTGTTGGACATTAAACCACCAACACGCTTACGTAGAAGCGAACAGTATCGCAGCTGTATCGGCCAGTGTTAATGATGACCATCAATTATCGATTCGTCGCCGTTCGCAGCAATTGGACCTCTGTTACTCAACAACGTGGAAAATTTTGCGGAAGGATTTAGGTGTGAAGCCTTTCAAAATACAGCTGGTGCAAGAATTGAAGCCGAACGACCTACCGCAACGTAGAATTTTTTGGTGAATGGGCTCTTGAAAGTTGGCCGAAGATCCACTTTTTTACCGAAAAATTGTGTTCAGCGACGAAGCTCATTTTTGGCTCAATGGGTACGTAAATAAGCAGAATTGTCGATATTTCGAACTGAAGCTAAACAGCAAAAAGTCATGGTGCGGTTTGGCTGGTGGCATCATTGACCGTACTTCTTCAAAGATGATGCGAATCGTAACGTAACTGTGAATGGTGAGCGCTACCCGAGATGATATGCCAAAATGCAAGAGCTTGACTTGCATGACATGTGGTATCAACAAGACGGTGCCACATGCCACACAGCATGCGCCACAAAGGACTTATTGAGAGGCGAGCTCGGTGTACATTTTATTTCACGTTCGGGACCGGTCAATTGGCCCCCTAGATCGTGCGATTTAACGCCTTTAGACTATTTTTGTGGGGCTATGTTAAAGCTCATGTCTATATAGAAGCTCCGCTTTAATTGACGCATTGAAGACATTGTTCATTTATTCGTGAGATACTGGCCGAAATGTTGGAAAGAGTATGCCAAAATTTGACTAAGTGGGGATGGACCATTTGAGGCGCAGTCACGGTCAACATTTGCATGAAATAATTCAAACATTAAAATTTATACATTACTAGATTTCAATAAAGATTTCTGCATTTTTCTGAATTTGATTTTTTTTGAAAACTTTCCTATAGCCTACCCTGTACATTTGCACGACTTTGAAAGACCCTTTCCAGAGTAACGGGTATAAATACCTATAGACCAGAACTAAGGCTCAATGATGGTAAAAAAAAAACGCAGTCATTTATTTTTAGTGGGTACCACATATAGAAACTGTCGCTCTTTTAAAAATTACATGAAAGCCAAATTATTTTTAAACAATGCAAAAGCAGGAGTCTCAAACGATTCCTGCCTCCACTGGAAAATTAGACCTCTACTTTGGAAAATAAAATTAATGAAAAACCTAATTTTTAATCAAATATTTTGATCCGATCTGGCCATTACATTTTTAAACACAGATGTTGTAGCTGTATGCTACTTAATAAATGTGCCCATTAAACGTAAGAACCTTATGATCAAGAAAAAACTGGGTATAAGATGTTGATACTTGAGGCCTCCTACTTTTAACCAAAACCAACCACCCACCAACACCACCCACCACCACACAACAACAACACCCTACCACAATTTATTGGTCCCATTCCTAGGCTTAAAAAAGGTGAATTTTGTGGATCTGTGTTATACAAACCAAAGAGATGCCATCCTCGTGGCATATAGCTGCCTAATTTTATCAAAATGCATTATTTTTTTTTTCTCTTTTTTTTTTTATCTTTTATTTTTAATTAATATATTCTTTTTTTTTTATTTATTTTTTTTTATTTTTTTTTTATTTTTTTTTATTTTTTTTTTTTTTTTTTATATCCTCCAGCCGCAAATATGCAACAAGAACACCTAAATAGCACAAAGGAATTTTGCATTTAGCATATGTAGCATGTCGATTTGAATGACCCATTTCCGACTATGGATTAATCTCCAGTTTATCTGTCGATTCTATATTTGAACGTATTATTTCCGCAGCTCCTCGTCATAAAATAGTAATAAATTACCGAGAAGCCACATTAGTTATCTTCTTCCTAATGATCTCGACGTTTTCTAAGCGATTGTCTTGTTCACTCCGCTCGATGATTTTGACGCTAGATTTAGCTTCTTTCTGATAGTCTGAGTGGGCTTAATGGCGTCGCTACACTTCGACCATTGTTCCCCAGTTTTCGAGTTCCTGACTCAACAAGTCCCTGTAATGTGAGATTTAAGAAAAGTATCTGAAATTTAATTACAGCTTAGAAAAAACTGGGTGGTGATGGTGGGTGCGGTGTTGGTTGCAGTTTCTTTTCGGAAACATTCCATATAATAAATAAACAGTTTTGCTCACTATTTGCAACGACTTAGGGGTCATTTGAATAGACTTGCTGGATATTTGTTGAGAAACAAAGGTAAGGAGGCGTCAAAAAGAAGTAACATTCCCAGACCCTCCTGCCCTTTTAAGACACTTACTTGTAAAAAATCATCATATTATACTGCATTTATAATACTGTGCTAAACTAAATTGGCTTCATTGAGCGTGTTCAGCAGCATAAATCGATGACAAAAAATCGACTATTTTTGTTAGATTGTGCTGGTGAACGGGCATTATGCGCAATCATGTTTGCTATTTTTCGTGATTGTGTTAGATGTGAATCTAACAAAGAAATAGTTTGTTAGAATTGCTTGTTTATGATTTGTTATCGATAGCACACAGCTGTCAGAAGTAAACAAACAAGCAATTTAGAAAAGGCAAATGCAAAATGAATGTGAAAACCTCTTTGTTTTTAATAAATGAAATGGCAGAGGACGTGGTTTCGCCAGTAGCTCACGGAAATTCGTGCAAGGCTCTGAAGGCTCTACTGGTTGTTGCGCAGGAGGAGGGAATCTTGAAAAGCCGCCACTCCAAAAAGGAGAAGCCCTGCGTACGCGTAGTAACCACCTCATCTGGGTACATGGACACCTCATCACAGTTTGTCAATGCAATACCATTCAGCTCCTCCCGGAGAAGAGCTGGTTAGGGATGCCCATATCCTCATGCAAGATAATCACAAGGAATGAAACCCGGCGCCTGGTAGCTAGGGTCACGTGGTCCTCGTTTAACCTGAAAGGGAAAAATCTTACTTCTGGTCTGGGCCATAACGGGTCACTGCCTTATTAGCAGGCATGCAGCGGGCTTGGGAGTCGCTCACAGCGATTTCTTTAGAACAACAGGAGGAGACATTACTTCATCTTTTTTGCCATTGCCCAGCTCTAAGTAGAAGGAAACTCAAATCTTTTGGCCACACTACTAGTTGGGACAGTACAAAAATATAGAATGAACAAATTTATGGATTATTTTATGATGTCCCGTGCATCGTTAAGAACTCATAGCTAGAGATGGGCTCGCGACGGGATTCCAGCGGGACCCGAGAGACGCGCGACGATATTGAATTAAAATTTGTTGGTCGGGATCGGGACGGGACAGCCGTGGTCGGGATCGTGGCGGGACGGGAACGAATTGTCCTTATTTGCCCACCTATGCTCTTAGCCCATTGCCACTTTGTGGATTTGGCCATCGGATATTCGATTTTATGTGCACATTCTCGCCGGGGCCGGGCTTACAACAAACATTTAATGACTAACAAAGTCTTAAGGAAAATTCAAGGGGAATTCCAGGAGCAGTTGGTGCTAGTGACGACGGTCATAAATATTTAGTAGTCAGTTCTTAATTATATTAAGCTGTTTGTTGTCAAAAATTCAAACCTTCCGCCAACAAAAATATATCGATAACTTTGTTGCCTAAAAATTCTATCAAACTCGTTCACCAGCAGACTAACACTTTTTTTTTGATTGATGATTTTTGTTAGATGATTGGTGTATGCTGGTGAACACGCCCATTGTTTTTAGTCACTGTTTAGTCACTGTTAAGTCACTGTTAAGTCACTGTTAAGTCACTGTTTAATCACTGTCAAGTCACTGTTTAGTCACTGTTTAGTCAAGTCACTGTTGTATCACTGTCACTGTTTTAAGTCACTGTTTAGTCACTGTTTAGTCACTGTTAAGTTACTGTTAAGTCACTGTTAAGTCAGTGTTTAGTCACTGTTAACCCCTCTCACAAACACCCAACCCTCCTGCTGCTAAGGCAATGGTAAAAGCGGTTGACTTTACAAATAGAAAATGCAAAGTCAAGGCGAACCCAAAGTAATCTGTCAAAAAGAGTTTTATACCACGATCCTTATGGAATGGTAATACCCCCAAATAACACAGGTTGCTTATATTAATCAAGTGCTGCCAAGTACCTAAACTATTTCCCTACTTGGTAGCACTTCTAAAAAAGTTTCACCATTTAAGTAAATAAAATTAAATTCCTCAGTCAAAGTGTTTGCATTTCAGCAGCAGTTTTATCATTTTCAGGTCACGATATGCAAAAACCAACATAAAAGCTTCCATTCACCATTCCTTATCTCCCCCTCCGCCTCCTTTTCATCTCCTCCTCACTCATAGAACACACGCGTTGGCCATTAGGCAAAGAGTAAGCTCAACCATTTTCTCAGCTCAACGGATGTTGTGTGTGTTAATGGAATTACATGAATTTCAACTCTGAGCCGCCGACACAAGGATAGAGAGCAGCGAAACATAAACTTTCGGTTTTCGAAAGTTTTCTCTTCAGTGCGGAAATGAGTCTGGCCCGAACTGTCGCCCTGTATAAAAATAATCCACTTTAGATTTCCGCCAACAAACAAAAACAAACCAAACCTAAAATGTCGAATTTCGAGTTTTCAATTTTCAATTCAATTTTATTTTAATGCAGTTTCAACGAGTTCTAGTTAAGCTGATGGGTGAACGCTAGGCAGATGTCAAGCAGCTGTTGTTGGTCCCCCCCCCCCTGCTCATGCCATCACCATGTCACTTTCATTTTCTGTTGTGGAAATGAAAATGTTTTGCTTGGCTCTGAGCCAAAAAATATTTGAAACTTTTGCACTGTTTTTTTTTGGGTTTTTTGGTAAAAATGCAATTTTGTGGCAACTAGTTGACCATCAGAAGCCTAACCATCTACGCCCATAAAATGTTGCACACCCAACCGGTTCAAGTCCAACTTCAGAGGGAACAGCTGGTTACTTGCTGCTTGCTTCTTCGGCCAAGTTGCATATGGCCAAAGATAATTACAAGTTTCAGAACCAGGTCAAGGTTGCTACCAAATGATCATGATCAAGTTGCAATCGAACGTGTTGTAACGGAGCTACAAACTGTTCTCAGTTGGTTGCGAACTGTTCCCAGTTTGAACAAGAAAATTTGCTACAGTTTTTAGTGCTTGCGGGGGAATTGGCTGTTTTGTTTTAACAATTTACAGAGAATACAACAAAGTTACGATAAGGAATAACAAAATGTTGCAACATTCACTTGAAATGTTGTATTACTAGATGTGTTATCATTTGTATACAAATTGTATTCCAATATTTTTTAGAAATAAAAAATAGACAACTGTCTTATAATTCCCAATATTTTCCAGTTGCCTTTGCAATGTGGTTACTCCACGTAAGAGTTGTGTTGAATTGGATACCAAGATTTGTGGCTTGCTCAGCGATTGACACAAAGCTCAAAGAGTATAAGGAAAACACATCGAAGTGCGATTATTGAGGCTAGGGAATAAAATCGAGGGAAATAGCTTCACTTAGCTTTATTGTAGAACATTTAGTAGTGCGAAAAATTTTTTTTTTAACATAAACTTAACAAAAATCTTCGGTTTGTATGCGCTGTATATGGTTAAAAAATTATACAAGTATGGGAATAAAATTGAGGAAATTTCAAAATTTCACAGTAGCTTCCTATCGGACATTGTACTAAGAAAGCATTTCCTCAACGCAGCACCCATTGCTCTCCAAAACGAAAAAAACGTTTAAATGCTGAAAATATTTACTAGATGTGTGTTTTCTTGATATCGATGAACTTTGAACAAAAACTACTTTCATTGACAAAATATTTTATTTGTTTTAAAATACATTATATTGGAAACAAAACAGTAAAAGAAAAAAATTATATTCGCTTGCGTCAGGCCATGATTCGAACTAGAGCTGGAGAAACATCGATGGTAACATCGATGCATCGATGTTTTTATCTAAACTGCAGACATCGATGATTTTTTTTCACAATCGATGTTTTTGCTACCCTACATGTACAACACACGGCCTCACTATTTTCTTATCAAATTTACATGGCGTCCTTAAGAAATGGAAGATAACCAATTTGCGGTTGTTAAACATTTTTGATATTGAATATTGGATTTTGATCATGGGAGCATTTTAAAAATTGCGCGATTCACAAGATACTGTACGCAACTATCCAAAAAAATGTAATTGGACCAAACCCTTTTGATTATGAATGTGGTTGATGCTCAACCCTTTACATGCTACAATCAAAAAAAAGCCTGCGATTTCTTTCCCAGAAATTTTCCATGATTTGAACACACAAATCCTTCTTAGTTCATTACATCTTTGGGAAATACAGGGTTGCCCATATTCGACGGACCCATGTTTTTTTTTTAAAATCAAAGAAAAAAATAAAAATTTGGCGGTTGGCAATCTTAATCATTTAATTTGTTCCAAGTAGATTTGTTTACATCAATTTTTGAATATGATATCTCTCAAATGGCCGCCTCTGGCGTTGATGGCGTATTGTGCCCTTTTTGCAGCATTTTCCATCGATTTCGCCAACATTTCGGCCGGAATAGCGGCTATTTCTTCACGAATGTTGTCCTTGAGCTCTTCTACGGTCCTTGGCTTGTTAACGTAAACCTTTGACTTCAAATATCCCCACAAGAAGAAGTCAGGGCGGCGTCAAATCGGGCGAACGCGGTGGCCAGTCCAAATCACCACTTTTCGACATCAAACGGCCCGGAAACAATTTCTTCAGAAAATCGATTGTTATGCGACTTGTGTGCGGTGGAGCGCCGTCTTGTTGAAACCAGAACTGCCTCATACGCTTTCGACGAATAATTGGCATCACAAAATTGGTCATCATGTCGCGATAACGCTCCTGGTTGATGGTAACAGCATGGCCATTTTCATTTTGGAAGAAAAACGGCCCAATGACCGTTTTCGCACTAACGCCGCACCAAACTGTGACTTTTTCGTCATGAAGAGGCACTTCTTGAATCTCCTGAGGATTTTCAGTGGCGTAAATACGGCAATTTTGCTTATTTACGGTCCCATTCAATGTGAAATGTGAAAATGTGAAATTTTTTAAAAGCACGTTGAGTTTTCACAATTGACTTGTTCTGTTGAATGTAAATTTCAACTATTTCAGAGCGCTCGCGTGGCGTGTATTGTTCCATGGTAAAAATCTGCTTGGACTGACGCTTCAAACGCGGTATGTCATTAAGCGATCTGACATCTCTGTCAAAAGTTATGGCGTTGCCAGATGGGTCCGTCGAATATGGACAACCCTGTATATGGTACCTAAACAAGCAAATGCAAAGCCAAAACTCATGGTTTATGCACATAAAAGTAAAATTGGGGCATTTTTCTTTAAAATGTTGATTTTAAAATTAAGAAAATTGTGGTTATTTACCATGTTATAAGTAAAAATCGAAATCAATACTTAAAACCCCATTTTTGGGGAAACTCGATTTGTGCGACCTCTAAACGTCTTTCGAAAAATCTGAAAAAAAAATCTCAAAAATACTTTACTCCATAAGCTTTCAGAAAATGCCGGTGCGCAAAAAAAATTTTTTTTGGGACACCCTACTATACATATTCACAAATATTTGAAAGCATGAATTTTGACAATCATTTCCAAGCCTACGAGATTGAATCTACGACTGAAACAACCACGAATATTTGAAGTAGTTAAGTTTGAGGGTCCTCCTATACATTTATACTTAACATGTAACGGTAAAAATATGATAAGAAGGAAAAAGTTTTAGCAATATATAAATTTTTGTGTATATTATAAATAAATAGATACAAATTATTGTGCAGTCTTTTATTTGGAAATGATCTTTTCAACAGATCCATGGGATATGTCTTTAAGATCCAATGGATATTAATATCTAAGGATATTAATAATAGATCCATTTGATATGTTATTAAGATCCAATGGGTATTAAAAGTTGGATATTAAAAAAGATCAAAAGGATATTTCAAAAAGATCCAATGGATATGATAATGCTCGATTACTTCAAAGGGAGTTGGTTGCATAGAAAGAGAATGCCGTACGTACAAAGCTCAATGACTAATAAGCTAACTCACACAATCTCAAAAAAAAAAAAAATTAAAAAATAAATATATAAACTTTTCGGGTTTTGAACCACAACATTTTATTAAATTGGTTTTTGCTCCGTACACATACCAACAGAGCTACGTACACTCATTATTAACATGTTTTGGAAAAATAAATATATAAACAATGCGGTAGTAGGCGGTGGTACGATATTGAAATGCGATCATTGCGGTAATGCGGTGTATGCGGTGTTTGCGGTGTAAGTATAGTACTTACTCATACCGAAATTTTATAAGTATACTTAAAGTCAAAAAAACAGCACCGCATACAGTTCTCTGGTGCACACTTTTATAATATGAAATTTTATGAAAATTTGGTGCCCCGAACTATTGTTTTAAAGAATTTAACAGCAGCAAAAGTGAATTGGCAGCTCCAATTTCATATAAAGTTGCCAGATCTGCCTTATAAATACCATCTATTCGCTCATCTCTATCACCAGTGTTGCCATCTCTCACAAATAATCTTCATGGGAGCAAGGCAAAATTTATAAAAAATTTTTTATATAGTAGCTAAATTATGCTTTAAATACCGATTAACTAAAAGCAACTAAATGCAGGCTAAAATTCAACTCTTGCCTAGATGAGTGGGCTTATGGGCATCACCTGAACATTTGAAAAGCCACATTTAGCACCACAACAACAACAACAACAACAATGAGGTAAAGTTCCTTGACACCAAAAAAAAAAAAAAGAAAACCAAAAACTATGACTAATACTCTCCAAATCGATGTACAGTTTGCATTACGCCGGTTCTGAATCTTCGCCATCGGAGAGCAAAATGGACATTTCGGAAATGACGCCCACCGACTCAACGGGTGTCTCACCGCTGGCGGATGAACGGGCCGCCAGTCCTAGCCTGGACAATCGTATAAAGCGGCCCGAGTTGATCTCCTTGATGGAGACAACAACTACCATACCACAACGACAATTAATCGAACGCACTCTGGCCAATAGTCATCCTTTAATGTCGCCCACGAATACCGATTCCGATTCGGAGCCACCACCACCACCACCATCACAAAATAAAAGGCCCAACTTTCCTGATGTCATACCCACGCAATTGAATAATACTCTTACCATTCAGCCAGCTCGCATTAAGCCACAGGATGCCAAAATCAGTCTGTTGCGTGGTCAAAGTCCCGATCTCTTGAGCAGCGAATCGGATGCAGATGTTTCGCAGTATTTGGCCGCCGTGGAGTCCAATTTTCAGTCTGTATCCTTGCTGCCCAATGCAAATAATGTTAAATCCATGCCCAAGAAGACTAAACGGGGCATTAATTTGCCCGGTGGAGAGGATATCTCCAGTTTAGACTCCATATCCAATCATAGCTTTGATGATGATGAAGATATTGAGCACAATTTGGCCTCGTTGAGTCCTTCCAGTTCATTGATCGATGGTCTGGATGGCGAAGATGATGATGATGATTGCGAGGGACCCGAACTGTTGCCCGATAACGATGATGATTTGGACATGGAGTTTGGTCTGGCCACCACACCCACCCCAGCGGCGGGAGTAAACCGGGAGCAATCATTACCCCAGTATACGGCGGCGGAAGAGCGTAGAGACTCACGAAATTGGCAAAAGATTACATTGCCCGATGGACGCACGCGAGAGATTGATATGCGAGTCATTGAACCATATAAAAGAGTTTTGTCACATGGTGGCTATCTCAAGGCAGGTGGACAGAATGCCATTGTGATATTCTGTGCCTGCCATTTGCCGGATAGATCGAGAGCAGATTATAGCTATGTGATGGATAATCTGTTTCTGTATGTGGTGAAAACGTTGGAGCAACTGGTCACCGATGATTATGTATTGATCTATTTGCATGGCGGATCGAATCGAAGGAATGTGCCACCATTTCCTTGGCTAAAGAGGTGAGTTTTTCAATTATGGCAAGGCTTATGGAGGTTCATGGGGATTGTTGGTAGTGAAATGGGTTGACTCTCGTCCAACTCAAACTGAAATCCTGCATTGCAAGGGTGGGTCTACTGGAACCAATACCCTGGCCTCTAAGATTAAAACCTCTGCCTTGCACCTATTTTGATCAGATTCATCAAACAATTGCTAACCATCAGAACGGTTTACTCGCAACTTGGTAGGGTAAGGCCCACCGCACACAGACAGCGGAGCGGAGAGTAGCATATCAGATTTGGAAAATCAAACGCACAGAGCACATAGCGGACCCGTTTTTTTGTAAAATCCGTAAATTATGCTCTGCTCAGCTCCGCGTTCTGTGTGCGAGGGGCCTAACTCCTCACAGATGTATGAGCAGAGGCAATCCGAGAGGAGTTGTTCTTTCCAAGGCTGCAAACTGGTCCTGAACCGAACCCCTTAGAACCGGACCATGAACCGAACCCCTAATATTTTTGACTCCTCGAACCTCATCCCGAACCGGACCACTTTTAAAAAAAATTAGGTTCGGTTGAACAATCTTCTCCAATTTAAGAATCTTCTCCAATCCTACGACAATTCTCTGGGTCAGATTTATACTATCACCGTCGATAATGGAGCGAATATGGATCGAGCAGGACAATTTTTAAATGACAACTGCAGAGCATAAAAGGAATGCAACTATAAAGAATGTAATGTTGATAATGGTTGCTCATGTGCTTCAACTCTATAAAACTAGTTTACAAAATAAAAAAATAAATGACCCATTTCCACTGAAATATTTTTTAGTATAGCTTGGAATGCTGATCTCAAAAATCGATTTCAAAAATTTTCCATGGCTCCGTTTTTGAAATATGACTTTTTTCATATTTCTGGTAGGTTCTCTTACATTCAACGCCATAACTCACTTCGTAATTGTTAGATAGAGTCATACAAGATACGAATCGAAAGCATTTCGCGTAGAACATTGTTTTCAAATCGGTTTAGTAGTTTGAATTCAACGATCAAGAATATTTTAAAAATTGATTTTTTGCTTAAAATTCAAGATTTAAACGCATTGGAAAAATATAAATAAGTCCAATAAATTATTTTTATTTTTTTCTACTTAAGAGTCGCACTCACGAAGAAAACCAGATATCGATTATCAAGATCTATGAACAAACACAGGGGCTGCGAGCAATTTAGTGCAAAAAAATGTGGTATTTTCGTGATTATTTAAAAATAAATTTTCGTTTGCTTCGACTTTTGTTCCGTTCTTGATTATTATTTTTGTTCTGACTTTTCGCTCACTTCATAAATTGACCAAAAGATGATAAAAAACAGAACAAAATTTTTTGGTGAAGTCACTAAATACTCAAATTTGACTGTTAGTTTCTCTGCTCAATTTGATATATCTACGGTACGTGAGACATGATTTTTCTCACCAATACCTTGTTGTGTTCGTTAAAGTGGGATTCTTAAATAGAAATAATAAAATATTTTTTTTGATTTTCTTATATTTTTCCTATGTGTTTAAATCTTGAATTTTCAAGCAAAAAATCAATTTTTTGAAATATTCTTGATCGTTGAATTCAAACTACTAAACCGATTTGAAAACAATGTTCTACGCGATTATTGCCAGCTTATAAGGCTAATGTCAGAGTGCGCGCGAGAAGCGATGCTACGCGAGAAGCGATAATATTTCTTTGCTAAGAGCAATGCGAGAAGATGACATAGTGGAAGCTTTGAGCAAAGCGGGTTGTGCGTTTATTCCATTTTTTATACTCAGTTCGATAATTATCGTTTGTAAGGAGCACTGATAAAAGGATTTTAAAGCTATTAACATGTTGTTTAAAAATTCAATTTCTAAAGTAACATATTCTCTTTGGAACTCATAGTATTCCGAAAACGGGCCTTCATCAAATTTTAAATAAATTAAGAGTGAACCACTGAACCGAAACCGCTGTTAAGTGAGTTCAAAAACTTATGTAATGAACCGAACCGGCTGTTTAATAACTGTGTGAACCAATGAGCCGAACCAATACCTATTTCCGTGCGGTTTGCATACCTGTTTAATTTAGTTAAAAGCAGGGCTGAAAGCCGGTTCGGAGTTGAACCGCTCCGGAGTCGGAGTCTCCGTCATTTTTGGGAAGCCCGAACCAAACCTGAACCGGAGCAAAATACATTTTTCTAACCGAACCTAAACCCGAACCGGAGTAAAAAAAAGTTGAAAAGGGTTCGGTTCAAAAATATGTTTCTACTAAATTTGTTCTAGAATCTATAAATTTCCAATTCACGTAAATGAACTTATACCGGTTTTTGTAAGCTTAAATATTCGTACATATTTAGATAGTGCCTAGAAAAACGTTCTCTCTTTGTAAATTCAATCCCAATTTCTACAACTGAATCTTGGGATTCATGCTTATAAACTTGATGTTGTTCAAAAGGAACTAATAAATAAAAGCATGAATGATTCTGCACCATAATTATCTTCTGATGAAATTGAATCTTTCCAAGCAGCAAGAAAATAATGAAAAAGTGACAAATATTAAATCGGTAAACGACTTCATTGATTCTTTTCTGGATATTTAAAGATTGCTTCAAAATTCGAATGTATTAAAGCTTTGGAAAAACTATCATTGTACTTACAACTGATTTTTAACGATTTTAAAAGATAGCTAGCATGATCGGAGCCTTAAGTTCTGCCGTCAGTTCATCATTCAGTCACATGTGTGCGCGCGCTTTTAAAATTTTTAAGTAATTTCCAATATAATGTTGTCCGAACTAGCAATAAAACAAAAATATTAATGAACCCCGGTTCGAACCTGAACCTTGGTTCACCGACCTTCTGAACCCGCTTCGTGAACCCGAACCCAAAATGTTTCGCGGGTTCGAACCCCAGATTGAACCTCTTCCGATGTTTAGGAGGTTTGCAGCCCTGGTTATAAGTGTGAGCGTTAAATTATTAAACGACGAATATTTAGCAACAAAAAAAGCAACGATTTACTTTCTTAACAAAAGATAAGTGCCCAGTGTCCACCCACTCAACCGAAATCGAGATGAAAAAGGAGACAACAACAAAAATGCAGGATTTACAAATAGAAGAAGCTAAGAATGCAACAAAAATTACGTGCGATCTGAGCGAGTTCAAGCGAGAAAGCAGGTTGGAAACTGGAAGCTTTCGATTCGTATCTTGTATGACTCTATTTAACAATTACGAAGTGAGTTATGGCGTTGAATGTAAGAGGAATTTACCAGAAATATGAAAAAAATTCATATTTCAAAAACGGAGCATTGAAAAATTTTTGAAATATTTTTGAGATCAGGCATCCAAACTACACTAAAATGAGAGCTGTATAGAAATGGGTCTTTTTGCCTGTAAACTAGTTGTAATTACGCAGTTTGTTGTGCTCAACTCTAAATTTAGTAGTTCACGATTTTTTAAGGAAGTTTAGTCTGACATTAGTAGAGTTCGCACTCCATTACTCACACTATATGAAATTTATGCTTATAGAAAAATTGATATAACTTGTGCTTGACTGTGTGACGCGATGGAACTCGTTTAAGTTAGGTTGACGAAATGTGCGAACGTTTACTCACTCTTAGAGATTTTTAAATTCAGAGTTTAAAAGAGCTTAACCTAAAAACCTTTGATAGTTCAAAATATCTCTTTATTGCTGCTGCCAAAAAAACTTCTTTAAAGCAACAGAATTTACAATTACTCCCACGTGATATTTATTTCTTCCTTTTATTTCAAGCATCTGTTCAATAAACTTTCTTCTATTATGAGCTCAGTACCAATATTGGCTGCAGTGCTCCCGAGATTTTCAACTTGGTTAACTTGTGCCTAAAACAAAAGCTGCAAAGCCCCACATTACAGACAGGCTGAAGCTCCAAAATAAATTCTAAATTAAAGTGTTCAAAATTCACCTTTAAATGAATAAACTTCCGATTGCGAAAAAGAGTACTTTTTAAAAAGCAGTTGAATGCAATAAACAATTTGAAATATCTCAATCTGTAAATGATATTATAGATTCATTCACCTTCACATTCCAATACATCGACTAATGTTTTAAAATTTTGGAAAGGTTGCGGTTCATTTTCAACACTTTCCAATCTATGAGCTAGTATAGATGAACAGCACCTAGACGATAGAATGCTTATTAACTTACACCTGGCGGTTCTCAAAAGTTGTAAGTGTCAGCTTATAAATTTGATAATTAAAAATTGCATTATTGACATGAAGAATTTTATTGTGAAAATATAAGTGATAATAAATCGAAACTATTCTTTGATATTCAAACGAACCGAGGTTCGAACCAAAACCTTGGGTTCAGGGGTTCTGAGAACCGGTCCACGAACCGAACCTTTTTCTTTACTATGGGTTCGAACCCCCGGACCGAACCTTCTCAAAATTTTAGAGGTTTGCAGCCTTGGTTCTTTCTCCGCTTCGATGGATTGTTAAGGTTAATCAATTGCTTTGACTCATTGAAGGAGAAGAGGATTATTTAAACGCTTTGGCAAGTGAGTCAAAACGTTATTATGTTGTTCCCTCCAAAATCAACGGATTAATTCTTATGTTTGATGATAATGTCATACACCTTGAGACACCTTTGGATGAAAAGCAAACTCAAAATGACTAAATTAATAAATGCTTACAAAAGGCAAGTTTGACTCCAGGGAGGTCTAGATACATGGACTACGTTTCATTACGGATCGGTAGAACGATCGAGAGAATGCAATAGCAAAACCAAAACATTTTTACATTACAGAAGGAAACACACATAAATATATATGCAACTAGCTGAGCCCCCCGCTACTTTGTCCGCGTCCAAGATTTTAAGATAATTGTAGAAACTGCGTGTAAAACAACTTGTTTTATCTTGTAGACAGTTTCGAGTTCATAGAAGTTACATTTTTTTCCCATTCCGT